>CAUYLG010064049.1:0-82230 GCA_963573385.1 Cacajao melanocephalus | reverse complement strand
AAGAAGAAGAAGAAGAAGAAGAAGAAGAAGAAGAAGAAGAAGAAAGAAGAAGAAGAAAGAAGAAGAAAGAAGAAGAAGAAAGAAGAAGAAGAAAGAAGAAGAAGAAGAAGAAAGAAGAAGAAGAAGAAGAAGAAGAAGAAGAAGAAGAAGAAAGAAGAAGAAGAAGAAGAAGAAGAAGAAGAAGAAGAAGAAGAAGAAGAAGAAGAGGAAAGAAGAAGGAAGAAGAAGAAGAAGAAGAAGAAGAAGAAGAAGAAGAAGAAGAAGAAGAAGAAGGAAGAAGAAAGAAGAAGGAAGAAGAAGAAGAAGAAGAAGAAGAAGAAGAAGAAGAAGAAGAAAGAAGAAGAAAGAAGAAGAAAGAAGAAGGAAGAAGAAGAAGAAGAAGAAGAAGAAGAAGAAGAAGAAGAAGAAGAAGAAAGGAGAAGAAGAAGAAGAAGAAGGAAGAAGGAAGAAGGAAGAAGGAAGAAGAAGAAGAAGAAGAAGAAGAAGAAGAAGAAGAAGAAGAAGAAGAAGAAGAAAGAAGAAAGAAGAAAGAAGAAAGAAGAAAGAAAGAAGAAAGAAGAAAGAAGAAAGAAGAAGAAGAATGCAAAGAATAAAACGAATGTCTCAAAGGATCGGCAATATGTTACATGAAAATGATGGCTACCCTTTAATATTTTTAAAAAAACATTATTTAGCATAAGTAGAATTAGCCCATCAAAATAAAATGTTAGCAAGGGCATGAAAAGTCAGGGAATCTAGGGGCCATCCAGTTCATAGTGATGGATGAAGAAATACAGAAACCAATAAATATGAAAAATTCCAAATTCAAAACACAGAACCATGCATGCACACACGTGTACACACATAAAAACACACAGAGAGAGACAGAGAGAAAAAAGGACAATAGAAAGACATAGACTAAAAAAAAAAATTTTTTTTGAGACGGAGTCTCACTCTGTTGCCCCAGGCTATAGTGCGGTAGGGCAATCTCGGCTCACTGCAACCTCCGCCTCCCACATTCAAGCAATTCTCCTGCCTCAGCCTCCCTAGTAGCTGGGACTACAGGCGCAGACCACCACGCCCAGCTAATTTTTGTATTTTTAGTAGAGATGGGATTTCACTGTGTTGGCCAGGATGGTCTTGATCTTCTGACTTTGTGATCCACGTGCCTCAGCCTCCCAAAGTGCTGGGATTACAGGCATGATCCACGGCACCTGGCCTCCAAAGATTTTAAAGAGTATTATTATAATTAGAAAATAAATTGGCTGGGTGTGGTGGCTCATGCCTGTAATCCCAGCATTTTGGGAGGTCGAGGAGGGTGGATCACCTGAGATCATGAGTTTGAGACCAGCCTGGCCAACATAGAGAAACCTCCTCTCTACTAAAAATACAAAAACTAGCCGGGTGTGGTGGCACATGCCTGTAATCCCAGCTACCTGGGAGGCTGAAGCAGAAGAATCACGTGAACTGGTGAGACAGAGGTTGCAGTTAGTGGAGATTGCACCACTGCACTCTAGCCTGGGTGACAGAGCAAGTCTAAGTCTCAAAAAAGAAAAAAAATCAATAAGTGTTCTTCATAAGAACACGAAAACTGAAATGAAAAAAATAGTTATGTGCAACTTCTCAACAATGTTTATTAATGTATAAAGGGATATATACCATCTCCAGTTAGAAGAAATGAAAAAAATAGAGTTATGTGCAACTTCTCAACAATCTTTATCAATGTGTAAAGGAATATATACTACCTCCAGTTAGTCTGTGTTTGTTTTTTAATTTTTTTAAAAAAATTTAAATAGAGACAAGGTCTCCCTATGTTATCCAGGCTGGTCTTGAACTCACAGCCTCAAGCAATTCTCCCATCTCAGCCTCCCAAAGTGTTGGGATAACAGGCGTCAGCCACCGCACTAGGCCAAAACTTTAAAAACATAAGCAGTATATATGTACATCTATTTTGCATTTCCTATGCTGTATTGTAAGTTTCTATTTGTTTTGCCTCCCCTATTACTTCTTTAAAATTATTGAGTTCTTAACCATGTTTCATTCCTGTTTGCATCGCAATGCCTGCATAATACAGGACCTGGTACATAAGGAGGCACTCAGTAGATAATGATTGAAGAATTGCATACTTCCATGAGTAAAGAAAATAAGGACAATATTATCTTCTACCACATATAAACAGAATCGTTTCAGCAACGAGTACCTGCCAGATATGATCTTATAAATGCAGCTGTGTGGCCATGAAGGAGAAGAGGTTATCAGCTGGAGAAATGAGCAGACATTTCCAGCATGGATGGAAAATCACGTACATTGAATTCCACTTCCTTCTGTTTCTGGTAAGTATTTCACTCATTCTGGATACCTTCTTGCTGGAAATCTTTTGCACACTTCTACATCATGATGCCTATTATGTTTTCTACAACTCTTCATACATACTTTTATTATATGTATAACTGAGCTGCAATAGAATATTATTTGTGACTACATTTTTTTGGCTATACTAGGATATCCCTGAAGGCAAGGAATATGCAATTTATATCAGGGCCACTGCACAGCATCCTGCAGGTTGTGCACTGCACAAGACACCATGTCTAAAGAGATGCTTTACACATCATGAATATCATAAATTGGTATATTTATAACATCAGTTTTCTGATATATGATAGTAAGGTATACTGAACAGAGATAATCCTTTATTTTCTAATACAGAAAATTTCTGGAACATGGAAGGTACTTAAAAATATTTATATAAATAAACATATGAAGAACTGAACCAATATCTAATGCACAAAAATTAATGTATAGATTTTTTGTTTTATCTTTCAAGTTGACGTGCAGGAAAAAATAAATTTAACATAGCAAATAATATAAATGAAAATATAATAAAATTACAGATCTTTTGGTAACAAATATTGATGAATTTTATGGTTTGAAGACATGCAAAATAAATTCTCTCTAAAGAGAAAATCATGAATTCTATGATTACACTCCAGCACTCATGAATGCTATCAGCATTGGACACTGGGTCCATGAACTTGCTGATTCATATAGTGCTTAATGTCACAAAGAATGATAAGCACTCCTGTTTAGCTTTAAGAAAATGATATTTTCACTTTCAGGTCTTCAAGGGCACAGTATTCAAGAGACCTATAAATAGAATGAAAGGCACTGGCATAAATAATAATAACCATAAAATAGCTTGCATTTCTTGGCTCTCTATTCCTCCATTTAACCAGTATGTACTGAGTACTTGCTTTATATAAAATACTATGTTGAATACTAGCATTCTTGAAGCAGATTAATGCCACCAAACTTCTTCATTTGCAAGATGATGGCTTTTTATTATCTCGCTATTCACAATTTTATTAGGGTAGAAGATGATGTGAAGTTTTGAGATATAATCCCAGGTTGCCAGAGCTTTAATAGAGTTTAATCTAGTTTTCAGCTGGGCTCTGCTTAGAATAAAAGGACATATCCAGATTTATTATGCAAAAGTGATGAATGGAGATGTGATTATTTGTTTTTCCAAGCTATGCTTATTAGGGTTCATTTCAGTAAACTCCCTTTGCATTTAACATATGCTATAATTTAGAAAAATATTATTATATGCCGTATCTAAGGGGGCTTCGTTCTACTGCATAAAGCAAGGAAAGCCTATGCTACAATGGTCTTGGTGGGGACATTAGTCTTCTTCAGGACATTAAAGCATTCAGAAAGAAACTAATATATCTACTGAAAATTTTCTAGATAATTGCATCCTCATGAAGAAAGTTTTAAAGCGTATTTTAATGTCATAAGCTTTTTTTTTTCAGGTAGATGACTCATAAAGTTAATTAACATCAAAACTGAAAGCCTTAGGGGAATAAGGAAAGTACGAACAGTTTGTATCTGCTCTAAATAACTGGTTCTTTCTTTCCTTTCTTTCTCTCTCTTTTCTCATTCCTCCTCTTCTATCTCTCCTTTCTCCTTTCTCTCCTTTATCCTCTCTTGTTCTCCTCTCTCATCTTTTGGATCCTGATTTTTATGAAATTAGAATTTACCTACTGCCTTCAAAAGTATATTAAAAAATTACACTCTTTAATGAAAAGGACTGGTAGTTTGATTTTAAAAACACATTTTTCATAAAATTCTGATATTTTCAGAATTTATTGAAAATATCTATTTAAGAAATTCCACATTGTACAGCTCAAGTAGTTAGCTTTAAGTTTCTGATACTTCTCTAAATTTAATCAATTCCTTTTAGCCCACCAAAGCATTTTTCGATTATCCATAGAGGCCATAAACTAATTTCTGGTCTTCTAACTTAGAGACTGAATCTGGTTCTCTAGCCTATAGCTTACTATCTCTACTGCTTGGACATCTGCCATCTTTTTAGAGACCTTCACTTCAATATTGAAAATATATAATTCTATTAACAGCAACAAGTTTCGTCAAACAGGTGAAGAGATTTATTGTGTATTATAAAAAGTACCATATAAATACATATGTAACACGTACATACACATATACATACATACATACATAAAAAGTATTTATTATTTTCCAGTGCTCAGAGAGAAGAAAGAAGAAATTTGAATATTTAGTAGCACAATGAATTTAAAATATACATTTTTAAAGACAACTAGTTGGGAGTCTAATGTTACAACTGTTTTAAAATGTCAAGGGTGATTATTTATACGTTGCTACCCATGTGTTTTTAACTGTTTAAACATTATGTGTATAATGTAATTTAAAAAATAGAAAAATATTATACACACTGTGATATATTTAGTAGCATGAAAATATATTAAAACAAAAATATAGATACTCATGAATGTTTAGTGTTAAATGTCAAAATGTATGCTAAAACATGTTCTCATATTCGTGTATATTATGTAGTCATATTTACATGTATTATTAAGTAATGCACCTCCAAATTTTTATTAAATTTACATCTTCACTTAAGCTTTAATAAATGACAAAACTGAGACTTAATGGCTTTCTAAAATATTTGAATTCAATATTTTTCTGAAAGCCATTAGTTTTTGAAGCATGGTTTCAACTCAGGCACAGAGGAAACGTAAAACTATGGGTTTGTCAGGGTTAGCGCAAAATCACTTATCTTTTCGAAATATATCTTAGAATAAAGGGTTACAAGAGGTAAAATATGAAGACTTGAGAGGACAAGTAGTATAGATCAAACATTTCAAAAGAAAAGAAGAAATTAATAGTTCCAAGACCAAATATACACTAATTGATAGTCTAGATTCAACCTCAGTTACATGCCTTTCCATAGTTTAAATATGGCTTCCCAATTCCTCTAATGTTGGGATGATCTGAAACAAATATTTTGAAGAATAGAGGTATGCTAATAAACTGAGAAACAAAATGAATATGACGGTTCTGACATGGAGCTCATTAGACAGGTCCTACCAAATGAAACCAACTGCAGTGCTTAAAGGACCAGTGATTGAGGTTAAAAATGACTTCAGAACAAGCCTAGAAACCCATGTTTTCATTCTGACTTTCTACCTTGTAAATTATTATCAAAATTAGTCACAAATAATCTAGATAGGAGAACCTAGCATTTACTCAGTTCTGAAGTGTACTACATATTATACACAGTCATCATATGAACTTTAGAACATCACTGTGACAAAGATATTATTTCTCCCTTTTTGCAGACTAAGTAACTGAAGCTAAAACTTGTAAAATTCATGCTGTTTTTGCTACACTATATTAACTCTAATAACTAGCATTGCTTTCATGAAATTATAATTTATTGAATATATTCTGTGTTCTCTTCACAAATGGATAGAACATAGTTGGTACAAAACACAAAGAATGCAAAGAATGGGATGAAAAACAGTTAAAAGTAGATCAGAACACTTATACACGTAATAGAAACACTACGCAATGGGTCTTTACTTTGTACATAATTAATCCTCATAAAAACCTTATGAAAATAAATATCAATGTCCTATTCATATAAATGATGATAAGAGAAATTAAACCCCTTACCCAAGAACAATTTTTCAACTAGTAAGTAGTTAAAATGGAATTCAAGCTATGTTATTTTCCACTACTTTCCACTGCTTCATCAAAACTTTATAGAAGACCCTCACTGCCAACTATGGTGGAAGAATCTGCAGCACAGCAATGCTCCTCTTGTAACAAGTATTTTTAAAAATGTGGCTGGGCGCAGTGGCTCACGCCCGTAATCCCAGCACCTTGAGAGGCCGAGGTGGGCAGATTACTTGAGGTCAGGAGTTTAAAACCAACCTGGCCAACATGGTGAAAGTCCACCTTTACTAAAAAGATAAAAATTAGCCAGACGTAATGGTGGGAGCCTGTAATCCCAGCTACTCGGGAGGCTGAGGCACTAGAATCACTTGAACCGGGAGGCACAGGTTGCAGTTAGCCGAGATCACGCCACTGCACTCCAGCCTGGGTGACAGGATGAGACTGTCTCAAAAATAAATAAATATACAAAATTAAAAAAAAATCTTTAAAGGTATTAGAGAGCTGCCAAGATAACTAAGACATGACACAAAAACAAGAAATTGTATAGAGTCTGACATTCTTAAAAGCAGGCTTTTTCCTTGGGGTATATGGATATTATTGTGGAGATCAAAGGCAACGGTCAAGAATATATGAAGGAGACGATTGCCAAAAGTCAGAGAAGACATGAGACTGTGAATGTCTCATGAGAATGGGTAGACAAAAATTTAAGTTCACAGGTTCCCAGGAAGTGAGGACTCAGCGGACTAAATTTCTGGTGAGAAGAGAGGTTCAGAGAACAGGAGAGCCTGGATTCTGTAGTTTTATCCTTGAAAAATTGGATTTTTAAATAAAAGCAAGGTAAGCTAATAAGACTTAAATAAAATTTGTTAAAATGCAGAACAATCCTCATAGTACTGAATAGACAAACACTGAAGTTCAGAAGCAGCCAAGTACGTAGGACCTTGATAAATAATCTAGGCCCTTGTATGTAACTCTGGGATACTATATTTCAGGAAAAAGGATGGCTCAGAAATTGTTAGAGAATTACAGAAATTACAAACTAACCTCAGGTCAGCTCAATCTTTAAATGGATTAAGGTGATCTTTCTCTTTGTCTGCCTTTCTGGAGGAATATCCTATCATCCTTGCCTCTCCAATTTTTCATAAACAATGTCCATTATTAAATAAAAATTACCAGGCAAACAACAACAAAAAGGACCAAAAGGTAACAAACAATAGAAAGAAGAACCGTCAACCCAATTAGTGATGTATTTCAGAAAACCAGCGAATTGGAAAATTGCATCAGAATGCTAAAATTATCAAAAATATTTAAATGGAAATTGTAGGAATAAAAATTTCCAAACTTAAGAGCTTAATTAATAGGTTTATAAGCCTATTAGACCCAGTAGAAGAAAAAGTTAAAGAACTAAAAGAGAGCTAGTAGAAAATATCCAGGTTGAAACACAAAAAATAAAAAGTGGGGAAAAAAATAAGAAAAAGCATAAAAACAAATGGGATACCATGAAAATGTATAATATATACATACATACATATAAACACACATAGCTAGATATATCTATATGTAATCCATACATACATATATATCTGTATCTATACACACACACACACACACACACCCTACACACACACCCATATATATAAATATATATTCTAACCCACATATATATGGGTTAGAATTTTTCCCAAAATGATAAATAACATCAAGCCACAGACTTAGGAAGTACTATAAAAACTCAAGGAAGAAAAATAGAAAGAAACCCATACTTAGGCAATAAGGGAAAAGAGTGGAATCAGCCACAGAGAAAAAGAAACATTACTTTCAAGGGAACAACAATATGACTAGCAGGTTGGTTTCTTGACAGAAATAGTTAAAAGACAGTGGAATCACATTTTTAATGTGCTAAAAAATATTATACTAAAATAACCTTCAAAAGTGTAGACAAGAAGGTGAGTAATAAACTTCTCTGAGCTAAAGGAACATGTTCTAACCCAATGCAAAGAAACTAAAAACCTTGAAATTCAAGGTTAGACAAAATGCTAACTAGAATAATCATCTTAGAGAAGAACATAAACAACTTGATGGTGCTGAAAAACACAGCATGAGAACTTTGTGAAGCAAACACAAGTTTCAATAGCCACATCAATCAAGCGGAAGAAAGGATATCAGAGATTGAAGATCAACTCAATGTAATAAAATGAGAAGGCAAGGCTAGAGGAAAAAGAGTGAAAATAAATGAACAAAGCCTCCAAGAAATACGGGATTATGTGAAAAGACCTAATCTACACTTGATCAGTGTACCTGAATATGACGGATAGAATGGATGCAAGCTGGAAAACACTCTCCAGGATATTATCCAGGAGAACTTCCCCAACCAACTAAAGCAAGCCAACATTCAAATCCAAGAAATATAGAGAACTCTACAAAGATATTCCTTAAGAAAAAAAAAGTATTTAAAAAAAAATGTGGCTGGGCGCGGTGGCTCATGCCTGTAATCCCAGCACCTTGAGAAGACGAGGTGGGTGGGTCACTCGAGGTCAGGAGTTCAAAACCAACCTGGCCAACATGGTGAAAGTCCACCTCTACTAACAATACAAAAATTAGCCAGGCGTGATGGTGAGAGCTTGTAATCCCAGCTACTGGGGAGACTGAGGCACGAGAATCACTTGAACCTGAGAGATGAGATATTCTCAAACAAGTAAAACAAATCAATAGACAAAACTGTGCTGGTAGACCCACAGCAAAAAATATACCAAAGGTAGTTCTTCAAATAACAGAAAAGTTATATCTGATAAAAACATGAATGTACAGAAAGAAATGATCACTGGAAAAAGAGGATATATAAAAATAAATGTTAACTGTTTGGGGGGATTAAAAAATATATTGGATTAAAACACGTAATAATCCAAATGTTAAGAGGAAATAGTAAATGGAATAATAGTGGGGGAGTCTAGTATTTTCCTAGGATGCATTAGCACAGCCATATTAGGCTACTATAAGTGAAATATGATTATTGTAAATTTTGGACAAAGGTATAGCAAAAAATATTTACACTAAAGCTAATTAAAAGTAGAAATGAAATAGTAAAGAAAACATACTTGAGTAATTCGAAGAAAAGGAAAGAAAATAGAGAAAGATGAAGACAAAACAAGACAGGCCAGGTACGGTGACTCATGCCTGTAATCCCAGCACTTTGGGAGGCCAAGGTGGGCACATCACCTGAGGTCAGGAGTTCAACACTGTGGAGGAAAAGTTAAATGTTAAATTTGAACTCAATTAAACATGGACATAAACGATGGTCAGCATGTCCTGGAATGGGTTGTGTGAGCCCCTTGAGGCATTCATCTAGAGTTGTTTTGGAGAAATCTCTCTTCCAGTCTGTTCCTATATACGTTAGATATTGAAAAACAATAGACAAATGCAAAAACAAGTTGACCTTTTTTTGTTCTTTGAGCCTGGCCACGAAGGGCCCTCATGACTGGACCTCATGCCAAACAACTTGCTATAAAGAACTAGGATCCCAGACTGCACTGACGCTTCACGAGATCTCTCCTTGTCTGTGCATGGACGAGTGCCCAACTCTGGAGCCCAGGCTGTTGCTTCCCAGTCTGGTGGTGAATCCTTCATAGTCTGGCAAGTGTAAATATATATATATATATATATATATATATATATATATATATATATATATATCTTTTCCCTTCTTCCCATTGCAATTTGCTTATTATATCATTTGCTTAATATATCAATTTGGTTATTATATTAATCTGCTTATATTAATTTGCTTATTATATCTGCATTGCCATTTACATGGGATAAAGCTTGTTTACCCTTAAAGGTGTTGTGTGTATGTCTTTTCTTCTCCCCTTGCGCGTTTCCCGCACAGAACAGACTAGCTGGGCCAACATGGTGAAACACATCTCTACTAAAAATACAAAAAATTAGCCAGGCGTGGTGGTGCGTGGCTCTAGTCTAAGCTACTTGGGAGGCCGAGGCAGGAGAATCACTTGAACCCAAGAGGTGGAGGTTGCAGTGAGCTGAGATCGTACCACTGCACTCCAGCCTGGGTGACAGACTGAGACTCTGTCTCTAAATAAACAAATAAAACAAGACAAGTAGGAAAATAGTCAGATGGCAGGTATAATCCCAAATATGTCATGAATTATTATTGTGGGTTGACATGTGCCCCCTGAAAGATATGTTTAAGTCCTAAATCCCAGTACCTGTCATGGTAACCTTATTTGAAGGTAGTGTGATTGCAGACATAAGCAAGATAAAGTCATAATGAATTTGTGAGGGACCTAATTCAGTGACTGATGTCCTTAGAAGAAAAGAGAAATGTAAATATAGACACACAGAGAGAACATGTGAAGAGAGATGCAGAGACCAGAGTAATATGTATACAAGCCAAGGAACACCAAGGATTATAGGCAACCACCATGAGCTAGGGGAGAGGTGAGCAGATACTTTCTCATACTGCCACAAGAAACCAACTATGCTGACACCTGTATTTCAGACTTCTAGCCAACAGACTATAAGAGAATAAATTCTGTGTTTTCATTCACCCAGTTGGTGGTACTTTGTTACAGCAACCCTAGGAAACTAACACAATTATATTAAATGATAACTGATTATATATTTGATTAAAAAAATAAAGACTGTCATGCAGCTTAAGAAGTTTAAATCAAAAATAACAACAATATACTGCTTACAAGTGACACATCTTAAATACTAAAATGCAAAAAGGTAAAAAATGAAAGGATAAAGAAAATGTACCAAGCTGACACTAAAGTAAATAAATAAGGTAGCTATACCAATATCAGATAAGCTACATTTTAAAGCAAGAAACATGACTAAAACAAAAAATATATATATATAAAAGATTAAAAAACTCAACCCACTGGGAAGATAAAGCAATTTTTAGTTTGCATGAAATGACTTAGCTTTACAATATATAAAGCAAAAATTATCAGAACTAAAACGAAACTGAGAAAACAGTTATAGTTGAAAATTTCAGCACAATGAACACTAAAGAACAAACATTTTAAAGGTCAGTACATTTCTAGATGATATGAATAATGCAGTTAACAAACTTGACTTGGTAACAAACAGCATTGTATTCAAAACTCACATTTTTATCATGTGATCATAGAACATTGGTTTACTGCTGGATAATAACATTTCATGCTGGGCCATAAAGCAAGTCATACAAGTTTCAAAGAAAATGAAGCATTCCATGTTCTCTCAACACGATGGAATTAACAAGAAATCAAAAGCAAAAAAACAATTAGAAAATTTTCATATGTGAAAATAGTGCACAACAGTCATAAACCATGTTTTCAAAGAAAACATCACAGTGGAAATTAGGAAATATTTTGAACTGGATAATAGAATTTATGTGATGCATGTAAGGCTGTAGCTAGAGGGAAAACGTATAACCTCCAACGCCTACATTGTGAAAAGAACGGATGAATACCAACTTTCTAAATATTCATCTCAATAAGTTAATAAAAGAAGGAACATTAAAAGCCATTAAACTAGATGAAATAGAAGAGCAGAAATAAAATAGAAGCATAAACAATAGAAAAAAAATTAGTCAGTGCTGGTAAAAATTAAATCTGTGAAAAGAATAATACTACATTAGATCATTTCTGTAAAGACTGATGAGAAATAAGATACAAATTGGCAATATAATGAAGAAAACATTATTACAGATCCTGAAAATAAAAGCATATCATAAATAATGCCAAAGAATTTTAAAATTTATGAGAAATAAGCAAATTCCTTGAAAACACAACTTACTAAAAATGAGACCAAAAAAAGAAAATAGGAACTATACTATATATATTAGGTAATGAATTTGTAATTAAAAATCTTTTAGAAATCAAAAAGAATCTATTGAGAAATTGTGAGAATAAGTAAATTAGCAAGGAAGATGGGTATAAAGTCACTATAAAAATTTGCTTTTTATATGCCAGATATAGAATATTTCTAAAAAATATAATTTACAGTAATACCAAAAACATCAGATAAATAGGAATATAGCTAACAAAATATGTGCAGTACTTGTATGCTGAAAGTTATAAAATGCTATTGAGAAAAAAAATAAGAAAAACCTAAATAAATGGAAGGACACATAGTTTTTTTTTTTTTTTTTTTTTGAGACAGAGTCTCACTCCGTCACCAGGCGCCTGACTGGAGTGCAGTGGCACGACTTCGGCTCAGTGCAACCTCTGCCTCCTGTGTTCAAGCAATTCTCCTGCCTCAGCCTCCCGAGTAGCTGGGACTAAAGGCACATGCCACCATGCCCAGCTAATTTTTTTGTATTTTTAGTAGAGACGAGGTTTCACCATGTTGGCCCGGGTGGTTTCGATCTCTTGAGCTCGTGATCCACCTGCCTCGGCCTCCCAAGGTGCCGGGATTACAGGCATGAGCCACTGCGCCCGGTGGACACACAGTTTTATGTAAACATTTCTTTGATATTCTTTTAATTTTTATCCAAGAATTACAGCAATTATATTCACTTACAGTAGTCAAATATAATTTTGCTGACACATCTTAGGAAAGTACTACAATCCCCCACTTTAATTCCATACATACTTCGGAAAACATTATTATAAAGATGTTAATTCTCCTCAATTTTAATTTTATTTATAGATTTAGTAAAATGCCAATTAAAATCTTGATAAGTGTTTTACTGTGAAGATGCTTAAAAATTACATGGAAATGGAAAAGATCAAAAACAGCTATGGCAATCTTTAAAACACAGCACAGGTTTGAACAACTTACACCAACATATATCAAAATTCACTATAAGGCTAAAATAGTTAAAACAGATCAAGATTGATGCACACACTGACAAAAAAGCCAACAAAAGACATGGAGTCCAGAACAGACCCACACGCACATGGTCACCTCAAGTATAAAGTGACACTGCCACGCAATGGGAAATGAATGGCCATTTTAGTAAATGGTGCCAAAATGGCAACAACCTAGTCCACTAACAATAAAATGAATTTTAAAATTGTGGTATGCTCATACAATCAACTACTATGCAGCAATAAGGATGAATAAACTATACCTAACACATAGGAATAAATTTTACAAAATAATTTAATTGAAAAAAAAAAAAACAGACACAAAAGATCACATACTACATGAATTCATTTATTTAAAGTTAAAAATCAGCCAGAACTAACTTCCAGTGCTTTAAGTCAAAATAGTGGTTACAGGCTGGGCATGTTGGCTCACACCTGTAATCCTAGCACTTTGTGAGGCCAAGGCTTGGGCCCAGGTGTTCAAGACCAGCCTGGGTAACATGGTGAAATCCCATCTCTACCAAAAATACAAAAAATTATCTGGGCGTGGTGGCACACACCTATCATCCCAGCTATTTGGGAGGCGAAGGTGGGGGATAACTTGACCCTGGTAGATCAAGTCTGCAGTGAACCAAGATCACACCACTGCTCTACAGCTTGGATGACAGCAAGACCCCATCTAAAAATAATAATAATAATGGTGAGGAAAGTGTGTGAGGTGAAAATAATGTTCTAGGACTTAATCTAGGCACAGGCACTCTAGAAAAATATAAGGTTATGTGAGGCACTCATGAAAAGACTAATAATTCTCTCTCCAGCTTTATGTATAATAAGCTAGAATAAGCATATTGCCTATTTATTCATTTCCCCAGACAGAATAAACAAGTTTTCGAAGCTTAAGGCCCTTTACCAACATAAAAAAGTGCACGCTTTGTAACTCATTCTATACCTTTTTTATTGTGACATTAAAAATATGTATTTATTTAATTAAAAAACTGAGTTACATCCTGTTTGTTCTCCTGCATGTTTGGGAGTAGCTCCCTTTTTTTGCTGGTACAAAATACTCTGTTATATCTTCTTGCTATGCTTTGAATCAGCCAAGCCGAGACTTGTTTTTAGCATTAAGCTGCTAACCCAGAAGCAAAGAAAAGCAGTCACAAGGGATTATCTCTTTTAGGACTGTAATAGAATTACTATACCTGTGAATTATTTAAAAATTGGATAATTTTATGTGGCAAAAGGAAGAAGAAAGCTATGAATAGAAGAAAGTAGAAGTTGTCACTAATTATTAACTAGTCAATATGAAAATAAACCCTTCCATAAATAGATTTTTATGTTTTTTTCCTTACACTAAATTTTCTTCCACTTCTGTTTCTTCCATCCCATCCACATTGGTGGATTATTTATTGCTATTTCAGTTATACATTTCAGGAGAATGAGGTGACTGATTATATTTTTGCATAGTTTCTTGGTTTAAAATACTGTGAAAGGAATTTATTTTTAAATGTGGAACCTGTTACTATGACATCAAAAAATGACAACAGAAATGGATAGCAAAGAAATACTCTTAACACCTTTAATTCTAGTAACTATAATCACTAAAAATCTCTTGCTCCTGATATAAGAAACTACCACCTTTAATTGAAAGCAGGTATTTCTAAGAAATTCCAAAAGTCATTACCTAAGCTGTATTGCTTTTGTTGATCCCTATTCTATCTAGAAATGCCTTTCTATCTCACAGGTTATTACATGACGGGAGATCACTTTATAGTATTAATTCTGAGCTGCTAGCCTGGAAATGTTTCCTCTCACTATATTTCTTCTTGATCTCAATCTTGTTGGCTACCACTTTTATTACCAATTCCTCCATTCCATTCTAGCATTATCTCACCCCTCAGGCTTTATGCGAGGCACTGTCTCCCTTCTCCACAACTATGACTCAGTAAACCATCCTCTGGCAACCCTGAATAAATACACTATTTCATCCTGGTGAGGCAGCAAATTGGCCCAGCAAGCCTGACTTTACCACAAGGAATTGCCCCCAGGCAGCCAAAGTATTTCTGGGAGTTCTGTGCATTCAATTCCACAAATATTTCCTGAGTGCCTACTACGTGCCCAGCACACTGCCAGATGCTGGAAAGAAAATGATGAGTAAAACAGGCTCCTGGCCCTTCAAGAGCTTACAATTTAATGGAAAAGACAGAGCTTAAACAAGTAACTGCACAGATATATGATTGCAAACTGTGACAAGTGCTGGGAAGAGAAAGTACTTGGTATTCTGAGAGCGTAAGATGCTTGGCCTGACTCAGTGTATGGAATCAGGAGAGATCTCTAAGGAAGTGACATCCAGCCAAGATCTAGGAAGTGATCAATTGGCAGGGGCCAGGGTAGGCAGGAATTTGCATAGTAGGATAAAGATTTGTGTCCTTAAAAGAGGAGGTCCTTTCTATTGGAAAATTATTAAATCATCAACCACAAGGAAAGAGGGGGAGGACTCTGAAATGTACATAGCAGGAATAAAGTTAAAATTTATTCCTGTGCAAGAATTATTTCACTCCAAAGAAGAAAAATAATCATCCTTATCTTGAATTTTGCAGGAATATCTCTTAAATATATAAAAAAGAAATTGAAAAGGACCCAGAGCTATAATCAGGGCATTATGTGGAATAAAATTCTAGAAGGAAAAATACAGATGACACAGAAGTTGCAAGGTGAGATAACAATTTATATGGAGAAAAAGAAAAAAGGCAAAATGCCATAAGCTGGTAGCAGTACAGATACAGTCAAGGCAGGTTTAAGATGAGCATCAAAAGAGGACCACCACCGGGTAGTTAGAAATTCTCAAATACATGTGACAGATTATGTGGAAGTGCTACACACTTTTAAATATAAGTAAAACACCAAAAAATAATGTTTTAGTCTGTTTGGGCTGGTATAATGAAATACCATAGGCTTGGTAGTTTATGAACAATGGGGATTTATTGCTCATAGTTCTCAAGGCTGGGAGAGCTCAAGATCAAAGTTAATGTCTGGTGATGACCCATTCCTCAAAGAAACCTTCTATGAGTCTTCACAAGGCGAAAAGGTAGGGCAACTCTTTGGGGCACTAATTACTAGCCTAAACCATCACAGAATACACACAGTTGTTTCAAATCAGCATGGGTGTTTAATAAATACCCATTATTGTGGAGGTAGAAAGGTAAAATGGAGGCCAATGAATTGCGTCCTGACTGGTCTGAATCACTGAACTTCTGTGAGTTGCTAACGTTAGAATGCATTTGAAGCACCTGGAGAGCTTAGTAAACCATAGACTGATGGATCCCCACAACTCCCAGAGTTTGTAATTTAATAAGACTTGGTTGAGGCCTGAGAACTGCATTTCTAACTAGTTGCTAAGTGATGATGATGTCACTACTGAAAAACTATTGATCCCTCTAAGGGATCTTTCCTCATCTGCAAAGTGAGACATTACCGTCTCCAAGGCCCAACCTCACAAAGTTGTTTAATAAAATCAGTATATATTTTGTAAGCAGTTTCATATTTTTCTTGTATTTCACTTCCAAGGATGGTAGTTTTGAATAACTGAATGCATATATTTTGTTAATAAAAAGACATTGTATGAGTGTAAGACTGTAATGGTCAAATGTCTAAGAAATCTTCATAATTGACATTCACTTAAGTGGCATGAATAAACAGAAATTTGAATACTGAAAAAGAGAATGACTGAGAAGTTATGTAGGCAATACTGTGAACATGGCCTTTCCAGATGTTAAAATATTGAAATACTTCCATGCCAGCTGGCAAATAGCTATGTCCAAGCCACACCCTGAGTACTGCACACCCATAAAGGAAACTAAAAGGAACCACCACCCCCATGCTTGAGTTCTTGTACCAGTGTCTATTCTGACTGGTGTGTGTCTGGTAATTAAATCTTTTGATTATCACCCTTAGAAAGGGAAGAGAGCATGGAATTGTTACTAGCTCCTCACAGACATCTGCCCAAATATTTTCAATACAAATCCTGGACTTGGCAACCATGTTTGTTCTTCCTCTGTATCTTTAGTCCATGTTATTTAATATAAGATGTTCCAAGAGAATAGGAGGAAAATGGAGAAAGGAGAAATATCAAAGAGGAAAAAGGATTTAGGATTATATGTCATTACAGAATAACTCCACTTGAGCACTGTTAAAACCTGCTCCAAAAAATCAGTTCAGAAAGGCCCATCTAAACTGCTAAAGGAGAGAAGACACAGTAGTCACAGTATGACTGGTCTATATATGTCTCTCTGTTTAGCATTTTCCCAAGCTACATAAACTTTCCTTCTGCAGATGCTGAAAGTATTCCAAGTTGCCATGTGGAGTGACATAGGTCCACCGCCGGCAGCTCTGCCACCTTGGAGTTGCTTAGGTCTACATCCTTGATGATCTAAGTGGCCTTTGATGTTGCCAGGCATTGGACAGAAACAAGGACTTCATACTTTGGAGCTGGGTCAGTGTTGTCTCTATTTGAGCTCAGAGAAGGGCATTTTCTCCACTACTTGAGCTAAAATTTCTTAGCTCCAAAACAGGGATTCACTAACCAAGAACTAAAAACTGGAAAATCAGGGAATAAGAGAGTGTGTGCACTTGAATTTCTTCACATGATTTTCCCTAAATAAACTATTACAAATTGAGCTCATTCTTTCTGCATACTCTGAGTAATGATTAGGCAAAGAGAGCATGCTTAGAATTAGAAAAATCCTTCCAGGAAATATTTTTGGGAAAAACACTCTTCCTTTGATAAAATGGGAATGGATAATATATGAATAATCCCACCTCAATTTATAAAATTTCAACCACCTTAAATGAAACATTTTTTACTAAACTTCCTTCACCAGTTTCCATTAACAAATGGTGGTGCTCCTTGCATCTACCTTAACTGCAACTATAAGACATCAGACATAATGAATGAAGCATGTAGTAAACCATAATCCACTTTAAACTGTATATTATTAATTCAGCACAAAGAGTCTAAATGGTTACTTTCTCCCTTGTATGCATTAGAAAATAGGGTAGAATGGAGAACTTGTGGATTCTCTGTTTGAGGTTCAATTACACCTAAAGTTCGACCAATTAGTTTACAGCAGAAACTACTTACATCAATGACTATTTTTATAATTATCATATTATTGTTATGATAATTATTAGCAGAACCTTCCATTTCTAATTCTGAGTACGACCAAATGAAACCATCTTAGATGGGCCATTAGTAGTAAATCTGAGCGTCCATGCAAGAGGTAGCTTTCATTATACGCTGATAGAATATAAGTGCTTCCTTTCACATCACTGTATATGATGTTTTCAAATCACCATCAACATGACTTGAATTTTTTTTTTGAAATCACAGAAGTTATAATGATTAGCACTATTCCCGTTGTCTTAGCTTTCTATTGATACAGAACAAATCATAAAGTTAGAAGCTTAAAACAACACTCATTTGTTAATTGATAGTCTTGTAGGCCAGAATCTGGTCAGGGCTCAATTGTTTTAAATTCAGTTTCTCAAGAAGCTGAAATCAAGAGTCAGCCATGCTGAGAGGTTTTCACTTAAACTTTTTCTCTTTCAGATTCACAAGTTGTTAACAAAATTCATCTCCTTGTGGCTGTATGACAGGGCGCAATTCTCTTGCCAGGTGTCAGACAAGAACCTCTCAGCTGCTAGAGACTTTCCTCAGTTCCTTATCATGAGGTCCTGGCTGCTTACTCTCTTCTAGGCCAGCTGGAGCACCTCTCTCCATCACTTCACCGCCTGTTAGTTAGATTCTCTAACTAGGTCAAGCACACCCATGATAATCTCCTTTTTGATATCCCAGCATATTCACAGGCTCTGTCCATACTCCAGGGGAAAGGATTATTCAGGGCGTGTACACCTGGGGATGGAAATCTTGTGGCCCTCTTGGAATCCTGCTTATCACAGCAACTGTCATGAACATTTCACTCAACAGAACTCCAGTGATTGAGTTAAACTCTTCCCCAGAGGCCAGAGGGACAAGGGAAAGCAAGTGGTTGAGACTCTCAAGGCACATCTCTTCTTGCATCTGCTTCACACAATGGACTTCCAAGCAGAGAATTTTTCTTTTAACAAACAATCATGTAGTAAATGAAAAGTTTGAAAACAAAACCCCACTTTGGACTAGATAAATCAATTAGAGTCCATCTAGTCACCAAAATCTTCTGGCACAAACATTCCATGATTTTAAAAGAAATAAGTTCAAGTCAATCACAGAGCCTATAGTTGAGAATTTATGATAGAGCGAAAAGAACATTTAATTTTTAATCATAAATATTGGATTGAAGTTCTGCATATTCCAATTATTTATTCTGTAATTCTGGGACATCTACAGTATCATTATAGCCTTCAGTTTTCTGGCAAATCTGTAGTATCATTATATACTTCAGTTTCCACATGTAGAAATGGTGATAATCATTGCAGTAATAGTAAAAACATATTTCTTACAGGATTATTGTAGAGACCAAATGAAGTAGTACATATCATAAAGCACAAAGTAGTATATAAATGTAATTCTTATTTCTATTATTATTATTATGAAGACTTCCCTACTGCAGTCAAGTTGTTTAATATATAACCATTATGTTTACCAGCTCAATACCTCTTTCTCTAGTGAATGTCTCTTCTCATTCATCATATATATTCTGTATCATTTGGGGTTCATACCATGTTGCTATGGAGCAGCAATAATTTGTGAGGACAGAAAATGCCTCTAGGGTCTTAGGTCTCAAAGAGTATTATGTAATTCTAATGTGAATGCACTTTACTGTAGCACCAGTGGGACACCCAGACATATAGTATGGCTATTTACAATATTTTTAAGGATATATTTAAACGGATATCCTAAGAAATTGTCATAATCCCCAAACTCCCAAATTAATTTCCTGGCTGTGGTACAAGAGCTATTATGAGAGCAAAGACCAAGTAGAAGTCACTGAAGTAAATGTTTAGACATTTTTATTCCTATGGAACCATGCAGAACATGCAGAGAAAATTTAAACCCAAACACCTAAAGGATTCGAGGGTGAGGATTCCTGTCACTTCTCCATTTAACACTCCACTTTAGGCTAGTGCAGAAGATTGATGTGTTTTAAAGAATAAAAGTGGGTTTTTATAAAATTAGTAAGGTAGTAATGATTATTATGGCTGCAGTTCCAGATACTGTTTGCTCACTGGATCAAATAAGCATAAGCCTGCTTTATGTAACATGCAGGTTTCATTTCATAAACGTACTTTCCCCTCTATTCTGGTAAGACAAGAACATCACTAGTAAACAATTTTTACCTGGCAGAGCCAGCAGTTTAGCTTTGACATTCTGTCTTAAAAAATATGGAATTTCTCCCACAATCTCACAATTCACTACTCTAATCTACAATATTAAATAATTGTTGACAGGTTCTACAGGGCAGAAAGTAGCCGTTACCTCAGAGATTTATATACAAAATGTGTAGCAGAGATTGAGAAACGAATTCCGTAGAAATACATGATCTTGACACCTTAGTAAAGTGCTTAAGGATCCATTGCTTCAGAGCAGGTCAAGGTTTTTATTCCATACTGAAAAAAAAGTTGTTCTATATTGTATATGCAATTGCTAAAAAGTAGTAGGAACATCAAATGAACTAATATGACTTTGGAAGTGGCATTTATCACTGACTCATTCACATGATTTTAAAAAGCTGCCAGTTTTAATAGAAACCCAGGGCAAGGAAAACAAACAAAAAAGTTCTTCAGGTTTCCCAAGATACAGTGCAAATTGTTCTATTTTTAGTCTTCATGACAAGATAATCCCATGGCATGTAAAATGGCTGTGTAGACTGGGGTGTTATATAGAGACTGTGACAAATTCTAACAAAAAATCACAGCAAAATCTATGTGTATTTAATAGTAGAGTAACAAGGGCAAGTACTTATAGACAGATAACCTTTTTTATTTTTTAAGAGAGTAGCTCCCAGGTTCCTATTGGTCCCTAATAAAACTGAAAGCCTGATCATGGAATGCCAGATAGCCATGCAATTTGTATTCCATTCTTGCATCAAGTGCTATTATTAATTTTGACATTATGTCAGGCAAATCCAATGGCAGTCCATTTCCATTATTCAATGAAAATAATCTACATGGATCAGGTCTCGAAGGCACAAATTGTATAATCATATTGTTCACATGACCAGCATGTATGCCTGCTCCTAACATATTTCTAATTCTCTCTCAGATGACACCTCTGTGATCCTGGGAGTTCCTTTTTACTAAATACCTGAAGATGAAGATTCTATAGCCTGTCTTACAGATTCATCTATAAGATATACAGAAACCACCTGGAATTGTACTGCAAAAGTGTTACAGCCCCATTCAAGAATGCAGTTATAAAACAATGGAAACTAGTCCAGAAGGTGGCTGCATTTAAGCACTATACACCATTTTCCACTTTGTCTAGATGGAGTACAGCCAAGGCTAGGATCTACACACAAATTTCTGAGTCGTCTGCTTACGTAATTACAGTAACAGAAGAAATAAAATTGGAATATTGATAACCAGGAATTTTGAAGGAAAAGGTAGGATAGATCTTTGGGAATGGGATCAGAATCTGAGGATATATGTATACCACAGGAATGCTCACCAGAAGATTCCCTGCCAAAGAAGTTCTTAATGACATGGACAGAATAACTCCTTCTGTACACGTCAACGTAGCTAAGTGCTGTGGTGGCAGTAACTGAGGCAATGTGTGAAATCAGCAACAGAAACTGAAGCTCTACAGGGCTATCTGAATATCACCTCTGATGATTTCTTAACTTGCCACGTAAGGATCCATCCCCCTATGAAGCCTTGAAGGAAGACAGCTTCCTAATATATTTTATACTATGGCACACATAGTTAATGATAAAATCAAGATGTTGAATATTTCAAAATTATATCTAATTACTACATAGTAGTCACGGTATAATTATAATTATACAATTTTATGTAATGACTACATAGTAGCTCCCCGCATAACTCTATGATACTGAGTTCTGCTGGTTGGGATGCTGGAGAGCATGCAGAGGAAAGGGAACATTTACACACTGTTGGTGGGAATGTAATTTTGTTCAACCCCTATGGAAGACAGTATAGAGGTTTCTCAAAGAACAAAAATAGAATTACCATTTGACCCAGCAATCTCGCTACTGGGTATCTACCCAAAGGAAAAGAAGTAGTTTTATCCAGAAGATACCTAAACTCGTATGTTACTGCAGCACTATTCACAATAGCAAAGTCGTGGATTTAAATTAGGTGTCTATCAGTGAACTGGATAAACAAAGTGTGTTATATACAGACCATGGTATACTACACAGCCATAAAAATGATGAAATAATGTCCTTTACAGCAACATGGATGCAGCTGGAGGCCATTATCCTAAGTGAAACAACTCAAAAACAGAAAATCAAATACCTCGTTCTTAATTATACGAGGGAGCTAATCAATGGGTAGCCATGAACATGAATATGGAAACAATAGACTCTGGGAACTATAAAAGTGGGGAGGGTGGGAGGAAAGCAAGGGTCGCACCTGTTAGGTACTATGTTCACTATTTGAGTGATGAGTTCACTAGAAACCCGAACCCCAGCATTATGCACTATACCTATGTAACAAATCTGCACATGTGCCCCCTCAATTTACAATAAAAAACACATAAATAAAAAATTTTAGAAGAGTACCCTGTGAGTAGGAAGGTTCTTCTGTTTAAAAAGGAATGTTTTTTTCTCAGTATGTTTATTTACTGCTAGTGGCATCTTCCACATTCCAAAGTAAATGAGAGCAATTCACTTCTGGGAAGGTTAAGTATTTCCTCTCTAACCAATCCTTTCTTGTAGATAACTATAAACACTAAATAAAATAGATAAAACAGCTTTCTGAAGTTACTGGAGAAGGAACAAACGCAGGGAGAAGCTAGAGAGGAGCTGTCACTTGGAAGAATTAAACGGCACATAGGTGAGTTTTCTGATTTTATGGCTTTTCTTTCTGAGGATAGGTCTACATGAGGGGCTGAAATCTGAATGAGAACCCCCGGTGTTACTGGCATAAAGAACCAAAGTATTGACTTTGGGCACCACATAATTAGAAGTTTGGGGTTGGGTAAGTGCAGTGGTCCTGGAAAATAGAAAGTCATAGAAGGTGACTTCCATATTCTGCAAATGCACTCTCCCCAAACTTCCAGCTGATACCTGAACTATATGTGTTTGAGGAAAATTCTAAGTAGCCCAGCTGAGGCTAAAAGGAATGCAGCGAGGTTACAGTTCACAATCTGATACCGGCCACATTATCTGTCTAAAACAAACAAGTAAAACAAAACAAAAAGCAGACTATCTAGAGGACTACCACATAATGCAACGTCTCTACAATATATCATTCAAAATGTTTAAGAAACGTTTCAAAATTAGACACATAAATTTTTAAAATGTGATCCAGAATCAAAAGAAAAGATAATTAATTGAGAGTGAATCTGAGATGAACCAGATGTTAGGATTAGGACAAAAAGATAATTCTTCAATGATATAAAGAAAAATGTAAGGAATGAGCAAGTAGAAAACATCAACAGACAATGAAAAAGAACTAAAAAATACTAAATACTAATAATACAATAAAATATCTATTTTAAAAATCAAATGGACAAGTTTAACATCAATTGAAGGTGACACATAAGAGTCAGTGAACTTGAAGATCAATAAACATAAAATATCCAAAATAAGTAAGAGAAAACAGCTTGAAAACCATAGGTGGAGTTTCAGTCACCCTTGTAGCAATACCCAAAGGTAAAACATGCATATAACTGGACTCAGAGTACACAGCAAGAAAGAATTAAGAGAAAAATTATTTGAAATGATTATGGCCAAACATTTTCAAAATCTGGTGGAAGACACACATTTACAAATTCAAAAGGCTCAGTGAATGTCAAACAGGACAAAAAAAATAAAATAAAACCACACATGGGCAGTTTTTAGTCACACTGCTAAAACCACAGATAACAGAAGATCTTGAATGCAGTTAGAGAAAAATAACAAACTACAGGAGAATAATGACATGAGTTATCCTCAACTTCTCATGAAAAACAGTGGAGGCCAGAAGACAATAGAAAAATGTCACCAAAGTGCTAAACAAACCAAAAACCTTAAAAAACTGTCCAAATTGAATCAAAATTTATTGAAAATCACGTTCAAAAATGTGGATCACATAAAAAATTTTCAGATAAATAAAAATTATGAGTAAACCAGAGCTACACCACAAAAATTACTACAGAAAGTTATTTAGGCTGAAGAAAAACGATACCATATAAAATCAGATATCCAGGAAAGAATATTGAGCATCACAAAGACCTGAATGTGAGTAAATATAAAATATTATTTTCTATTCAATTTCTTTAAAATATGTATGTTTAAAGCAAACAAAAAGTGTGATTTATAACATATGTACAGACAATATCTGTTATGACAATAGCATAAAGAAAGGGGGTCAGTCAATGAACTTATGTGATTACAAAGTTTTCACATTATACATGAATTGTTACAATATTAACTCTAAGAACACTTGAAAATTCAAGGATATTTATTATAGTACCTCAGTGACCATTTAAAAAATAAAATATTAGAGCTAAAAAGCTGATAGAGAAGTTAAAATGGAATTACATAAAATATTCAGTTAATACAAAAGGAGGTAAGAAAGAAGATACACAGGGACAAAGAGCAGGTAGGGCAAACAGAAAACAAACTTTGAAACATTAGACCTACCTCCAACCATATTAATACTTACATTAAGTGAAATGCTCCCCCAAAAATACAGAGATTAAAAGAATGAAATCAAAAAAAAAAATATGCTAGCTAGAGCAAGCTAGGATTGCATAGCCAAGAAAATCCTAAGCAAAGACAACAAAGCTGGAGGCATCACACTACCTGACTTCAAACTATACTACAAGGTTACAGTAATCAAAACAGCATGGTACTGGTACAAAAACAGCGATATAGACCAATGGAAAAAAACAGAGGCCTTGGAGGCAATGCCACACATCTGCAACCATCTGATCTTTGACAAACCTCACAAAAACAAGCAACGGGGAATGGAGTCCCTGTTTAATAAACGGTGTTGGGAAAACTGGCTAACCATGTGCAGAAAGCTGAAACTGGACCCATTCCTTAGACCTTATACAAAAATTAACTCCAGGTGGATTAAAGATTTAAACATAAGACCTATAACTATAAAAACCCTAGAAGAAAACATAGGCAATACCATTCAGGACATAGGCATAGACAAGGACTTCATGACTAAAACACCAAAAGCATTGGCAACAGAAGCCAAAATAGACAAACGGGATCTAATTAAACTCTAGAGCTTCTGCACAGCAAAAGAAACAATCATTAGAATGAACCAGCAACCAAAAGAATGGGAAAAAAATTTTTTTGCAATCTACCCATCTGACAAAGGGCTAATATCCAGAGTCTACAAAGAACTTAAACAGATTTACAAGAAAAAAACAAACAAACCCATTCAAAAGTGGGCAAAGGATATGAACAGACACTTTTCAAAAGAAGACATCTATGACGCCAACAAACATATCAAAAATGCTCATCATCACTGGTCTTTAGAGAAATGCAAATCAAAAACACATTGAGATACCATCTCACACCAGTTAGAAAGGCAATCATTAAAAAATCTGGAGACAGATGCCGGAGAGGATGTGGAGAAATAGGAACACTTTTACACTGTTGGTGGGAGTGCAAATTAGTTCAACCACTGTGGAAGACAGTGTGGTGATTTCTCAAGGACCTAGAAATAGAAATTCCATTTGACCCAGCAATCCCATTACTGGGTATATATCCAAAGGATTATAAATTGTTCTATTTTAAATACACATGCACACATATGTTCACTGCAGCACTGTTTACAATAGCAAAAGACCTGGAACTAACCAAAATGCCCATTGATGACAGACTGGACAGGGAAAATGTGGCACATATACACCATGGAATACTATGCAGCCATAAAAAACGATGAGTTCATGTCCTTTGTAGGGACATGGATGAATCTGGAAACCATCATTCTCAGCAAACTGACACAAGAACAGAAAAACAAACACCGCCATGTTCTCAGTCATAGGTGGGTATTGAATAATGAGAACACATGGACGCAGGAAGGGGAGCATCACACACTGGGGTCTGTTGGGGGGGGATAGGGGAGGGACAGCGGGGAGTAGTGAGGTTGGGGAGGGATAACAGGGAGAGAAATGCCAGATATAAGTGACGGGGGCATGGAGGCAGCGAACCACATTGCCATGTATGTACCTATGCTACAATCCTGCATGTTTTGCACTTGTATCCCAGAACCTAAAGTGCAATAATATACATATATATAAAAGAAAATGGCAAATAAGCATATGGAAAGATGCTTCACATCATATGTCCTTAGGGAAACACAAATTAAAACAGTAAGGAGATTCCACTACTGATCTATTAAAATGACCCAGAACACAGACAACACCCACTGTTGGCCAGGATGTGGAGCAACAGAATTCTCATACCATTGCAAAATAGTACAGCTACTTTGGATGACAGTTTGGTGGTGTCTTAAGAAACGAAAAGTATTCTTGTCACATGACTGAGCAGTTGTGCTCCTTCCTATTTATCCAAATGAACTGAAAACACAAAAACCTGTACACAAGTGTTTATAGCAGCTTTATTCATAATTGCCAAGCCTTG
This sequence comes from Cacajao melanocephalus, assembly GCA_963573385.1. NCBI lineage: Eukaryota > Metazoa > Chordata > Mammalia > Primates > Pitheciidae > Cacajao > Cacajao melanocephalus. The sequence continues at coordinate 55,670 of CAUYLG010064049.1, read as the reverse complement.
GAAAGCAACCAGGATTTTCTTCAGTAGGTGAACAAATAAGCTGTGGCACATGCAGACAATGGAATATTATTCAGTGCTAAAAAGAAATGAGCTGTCAAGCTATGAATAGGAATAGAGGAAACTTAGATGCATACTTCTAAGAGAAAGAGGCCAGTTAGAAAGCTCTTCATACTATATGATTCCAACTGCATGACATTCTGGAAAAGGCAAAACACTGGAGACAATAAAACCTCAGTGGTCGCCAGGCATTGGGTGTGGGCAAGGATGAATAGGTAGAGCACAGTGTTTAAAGGAGTGGAAATACACTGGATGATACCATAGTGGTGGATACATGTCATTATATCTTAGTGAAAACCCATAGAATTTACAATACTAACCTAAACCCTAAAGTCAACTAGGGGCTTTGGGGGATTATGATGTGTCCATGTAGGTTCATCAGTTGTAAGAAACATACCACTCTGGTGGGAAGTGTTGATAATGGATTAGGTTGTGATTGTGTGGCACTCAAGGGGTTATGGGAAATCTCTGTACCCTCCTTTGGATCTTGCTGGGAACCTAGAACTGCCCTTGAAAAACAGTCTTTTAAGGCAAGGCGTGGTGGCTCACACCTGTAATCTCAGCACTTTGGGAGGCTGAGATGGGAGGTTCACTTTGAGGCCAGGAGTTCCAGACCAGCCTGGCTAACATAGTGAAACCCCGTCTCTACTAACAATACAAAAAATTAGCTGGGTATGGTGGCGTGCACCTCAGCTACTCAGGAGGCTGAGGCACGAGAATCACTTGAACCTGGGAGGCGAAGGTTGCAGTGAGCAGAGATCGCACCCCTGCACTCTAGCTTGGATAACAGAGTGAGACTCTGAAACCGCCCCCCACCAAAAAAAAAAAAAACCACTTCTAAAATAAATGAATTACAGTTCCTTAACAACATCAACGATCTGGTTAGAGTCCACGTTTCTTTGATTGTCTTATTGTTCAATTTTTACAGTTTTTTTGAATAAGGATGCACTAGAATTTAAACCTTGTGATTGCTTGGTCATTGAATCTCTTTTAATTTATAAATTGCCTCTCCATCTCTTTTTTTCTTGTAATTTGGTTCTGTAGTGTATTTCACATATGAATTTTATAAATTATACCTATCCAGTAGTGTTTAACACGTTCTTTTCTCCCTTGTATTTTCTGTATATTGGTTATTAGTCTAGAGTTTTGATTAGATTCATTTTGGTGGGATGTTTCTAGGTAATGGTTTGTAGGTGTGTACTTCTACCAGGAGGCACCTATGCCTGGTTATTTTTGTTTTTGTGATATTAGCAGCCATGAATCATCATTATCTAGATCCATTAATCCATTAGGTGTTATGTGGAGATCGGGGGGATGTGGGAAATCTCTGCACCTTCCTTTGGATCTTGCTGTGAACCCAGAACTTGCCCTTAAGAAATAATCTTTTAAAGCAAGGCACGGGTTATTTAGGGGTTACTTTGATTTTTCTAATTCCAGAATTCTTTAATCATTTAAAAGCTGAAATGATTCTATGAAAAGAAACTTGCTCTCCTCAACTATTTGATTACTCTGGGATATAATTCACAAAAGAAAAGTAGGATAAATTCTTGTTTCTTTGCCTTTATTTACCAAATTTTAAATAGTAAATTGATTCCTCAGCATTCTCCAGATATAACAAGGGAGGTCTTTTTAAAATATCAGTTTAGGCCAGGCATGGTGGGTCACACCTGTAATCCCAACACTTTGGGAAGCTGAGGCGGGTGGATCACGAGCTCAGGAGTTTGAGACCAGCCTGGGCAACATGGTGAAACCCTGTCTCTACTAAAATTACAAAAATTAGCTGGGCATGGTGGCGGGCACCTGTAATCCCAGCTACTCGGGAGGCTGAGGCAGGAGAATCGTCGTTTGAACCCAGGAGGTGGAGTTTGCAGTGAGCTCAGATTGTGCCTTTGCACTCCAACCTGGGCGACAGGGCAAGACATCATCTCAAAAACAAACGAACAAACAAAGAACTAGGAGAGAATAAATTTCTGTTGTTTAAGCCATTATGTTGGTAGCCATTTGTGACAGCCACAGTAAGAAAGGAATGCAGAGCCTCATCCTAAAATGAGAGATGGGAGGTAGGGCAGTGTATTTTGGAGCATAACAAAAAAATTAAGAAAAATTGTGCACCTTAGAAGGGTCCTCGGCTTCTAGTGCAGAGCTTGTGTTTAGGTGAAAGTAAAAGGACTAATTAACTGGGCAGCTGTTAAACTTCACCTTTTACACCTGTTTCAGCAGCTTGAACTTTTGCTCAAGCAGCTCTGGAGATAACTTGCTAGGAGGGTCCACTGCAGGAGGTCAGGTTGCAGGTCTCCAAGCCAAGTTTTAAGGAATACGTGAAGCTCACAGGAGCAGTCAGGTGCTGATGTGGTGGGATTTGGCAACCCCCCGGTGTTGTGTGGGGCTGACCTGGGATGGGTGAAGAGCAAAGGCCTTCAGACTCACTACTCTTGGTAATAACAAATGCTGTTAGCAAGTAACAAAAGAGCTGTTCACCAACGATCCGTAGTGGAATAATTCAAAACATATTTTTGTAAAGAAAGGAGCAGTAATGGAATTGTGTCATAATGGGAATGAAGGAGCTGAAACCATTGCTTTTTAAGGGGGATTCAGAGGCTGATGCTGCAGCCTTCTGCTCTGCGTGGTTTACATGAGAAAGCAGGACTCATCCTGCTGACCTAATGCTTCGTAAACTCTTGTCTCTGACTTATGGTCTCTAAGACAGACATTGTACACACTGGCTGCATTTTGCTTCATGCTTCAAAAGTTTAAATAAATAAGCCTTCACTCCAATTCAGCAGCTATCAGGGAAAATGATATTGTTTTTACTCATCCTAGCGAGGGGAGGCACTTCTGAAGTACCCACGCTTTCAAGCAGAAAGAGAGCATTTCTGCCAATGAAGCGTGTAGTGAGTTCCCAAGTCACAGCCTAACTTTTTATCACAAAGGAAAGATGAATGTCCCAATCTAAATTTTAGCTGTTATTTTTCCTGTGTACGGCCAGTGGTTTCCATAGAATAAGTATGAGAAAGGCTTTTGATAATGATGTTTTCTTCTCATGGATAATTGAAAGTTGTTGATATTTAGGTGAAAAAGTCAGCATACTTTGTCAGATGGGTTGTGCAATTTATGAGAGAACAGCAAATTCACACTGGTGTTGAGTGGCCTGGAGGGGCCGCGGCAAGGTTACTGCACTTAGGAAGAAGAGAAATGGATGTTCTTGAAAAATCCCACTAAGTTCCTTTCATAAAAGTGTATCAATCCTCATTAAAAACTGCAACTCGATGACTTTGACTTCCTTTGGCAAAATAACCATGAGAGTTTGCCATCGATTGGACATCAAAGAACCAATAAATTTAACGAGTAGTTTTCAGCACTAAAGACTCACTAGTTGGTCTGTTTCACTATTATTACATCTATGTTAAGGAAAAAGAAAGAATCTTGATTCTAATGAAGAGCATACCTCTCAAGCTTTAATAGAGAATATGCCTAACACCTACCTCATGAATAGGTAGAAGAGTGAGGTAAACTCTTGTGGGCAAGAACAGACCTAAGGGTGCTTAGACGATTGTCATTGGTGAGTTACTGCTTTCAATTAAACAGTCTTTTTTAGATGTTCTCTGAAATGCAAAGGATGCTATGTGATGTCACACATTGCCAGGTTTCCTTTCTCTGGGAAAACAGGAAGCAGGTTAGGAAGCTTTGGGAAATAGGAGTAAGGGGAAGCTGTCAGATGGGGGCAGTGCTGGATTGAATCTTCCCAATATCATGGTGGTTGCAAAGTCAGATGCGTGTGGGCATGCAGATAACACGTGGGTGATGTGGGCCTAATTAGTGGAAATCATGACAAACTGGATAACAAAACTTCTCTAAAGAGTCCAGCATTGGCTGGGCGTGATGGCTCACACCTGTAATCCTAGCACTTTGGGAGGCCAAGGCAGGTGGGTTTCCTGAGCTTGGGAGTTTGAGACCAGGCTGGGCAACACGGTGAAACCCCGTCTCTACTACAATACAAAAAATAAGCTGGGTGTTGAGGCATGTGCCTGTGGTCCCAGCTACTCGGGAGACTGAGGCAGGAGAATTGCTGGAACCCAGGAGGTGGAGGTTGCAGTAGCCGAGATCCCGCAGCTGCACTCCAGCCTGGGCAGCAGCGCGAGACTCCGTTTCAAAAAAAAAAAAAAACAAGGAGTCCAGCATCTTCTTAGCTGTAACCACTGTTGCCTTGCACACTGTTAGATGCAAAAATGGGCTTAGTCCTGTTAGAACTTCTGATTTTTTCAGAAAAGCTGGGAATCCATATCTCTATATACAATCCTCAGATTTTTGAAACATAAACAACTAACTCCAATATTGTGAAAACATTATGAAGACTAAATAAAATGTATCCGTAGGCTGAATCAGGCCCTTGGGCCACCATTTTACAACCTTTGCGTTAGCTTAGGAACACATTTTACATTTTTGAGAATATGCAGTTCATTTATGAGAAAAAGACAGGACTCATATCTTCTACACAAAATGCCCCAGGTGAGAATGAAGAAGAAAAATAATTACTTAAAAGGGAATTTTTAAAACTACTTTAAAAAAAGTTCCTTTTGCCTTTAATTTTAGAGATTCTACTCATTTCCAAAGTTACTTAAGTTGCATGTTTCCTCCCCACTCCTTCAGCGGGGTTGTTTCACAATATTGTTTTGTTTTGTTTTGTTTTGTTTTGAGACAGAGTCTTGCTCTATTGTCCAGGCTGGAGTGCAGTGGTGAGATCTCGCTCATTGCAATCTCCACCTCCTGAGTTCCAGCAATTCTCCTGCCTCAACCTCCTAAGTACCTGGGATTACAGGTGCCTGCCACCACGCCCAGCTAATTTTATTTTTTTTTAAGAGATGGAGTCTTGCTCTGTCAGCCAGGCTGGAGTGCAATGGCATGATCTTGGCTCACTGCAACCTTGGCCTGCCAGGTTCAAGCAATTCTTCTGCCTCAGCCTCCCAAGTAGCTGGGATTACAGGTGCAGGCCACCATGTGTGGCTAATTTTTGTATTTTTTTTTAGAGACAAGGTTTCACCATGTTGGCCAGGCTGGTCTTGAACTCCTGACCTCAGGTGATCTGCCCACCTCGGCCTCCCAAAGTGCTGGGATTACAAGTGTGAGCCACCATGCCCGGGTTTGTTTCATAAAATTGTAATAGATTAGATTCTTTTGTTATATTTTTCAGAAGATCCCCAGCCTCCTAAATGAGTTTTTAAAAATTTGCATACATTAAGGTTCACCCTTGGTGCTGTGAAATTCTGTGAGTTTTAACAAATGTACAGCATCATTTATCCACCATTATTCTATCATACAGAATAGTTTTATCACCTTAAAAAAAATCTCCTGTGCTTCATTATTCAAATCATTTTTTGGCCTATTTACCATAAGCCAAACCTAAGAGAGTATATAGAGCTCAATCTAAAATGATGCTTTATTTTATTTTATTTATTTATTATTGAGACAGAGTCTCACTCTGTCTCCCATGCTGGAGAGCAGTAGTGCGATCTCATCTCACTCAACCTCTGCCTCCCAGGTTCAAGTGATTCTTCTGCTTCAGCCTCCCAAGTGGCTGGGATTACAGGCACAAACCACCACACCTGGCTAATTTTTGTATTTTTAGTACAGACAGGTTTTTACCACATTAGCCAGGTTGGTCTCGAACTCCTGACCTCAAGTGATCCACCCACCTTGGCCTCCCAAAGTGTTGGATAAAATGATACTATTTTAAATATTAAAAATTTACTTTCAGCTGCAAAAAAAAAAAATGTATTTGGCAGAGTTCAGTTGCAGGAAACAGGACTAACTTATTATTTTAAGCGGAAAGGGATTTCATACAGGGAATTATATACTAAAGTTGTAGGTTCTAGGTTGGACCCCAGAATAGCTCCCAGAACACCACCAAGGAACTGACTCAAAAGAGAGCTGTGTCTGCTCCAGTCGGGAAGGTGAGGATTGGCAGGCCCCTGTTGATTTTAAGAACACAGAGCTGGAGCTACTCTTTTTTTTTGTTTTTTTTTAAATTTTTTTTTTTTTTTTAAGACAGGGTTTCACCATGTTGGTCAGGGTGGTCTTGAACTCCTGACCTCAGGTGATCCACCCGCCTTGGCCTCCAAAGTGCTTGGATTACAGGTGTGAGCCACCACGCCCGGCCTTTTTTTGTTTTTTTTTTTTAATTTTTTTTTTTTTTTTTTGGAGCTACTCTTGAAATCAAAAAGCCACTGCACAGCCCTGCAACTGCCTTTGACCTTCACACATTTAAAGGCTGTCCCCGTTAACTTGCTTCAGTAAATCCCAAGGTCTCCATAACTGTGATTGCCAACAGCTTCAGCCAGAGCAGTAGAAAGATGACTCCCTCCTCACTTCTACTTGCAACTCCCACGCAGTGCATCTCACAGACAGAGCCAAGTTCACATCCAGAAGCCCTGGCATAGTGGGTGGACGGCTGGCTCCACAGAAGACTGGTCCTCTGGGAACCCAAGAATGTGACATTATTTGGGGAAGAAAAAGGTCGTTGCAGATGCATTTATGTTAAGGATTTCGAGTGAGATCATCCTGATTGCCCGAGTGGGCCCTAAATCCAATGAGAAGTGTCCTTACAGGAGACAGAAGAGAAGACACAGAAGGGAAGGTCACGTGAAGACAGGTGGAAATTGGAGTGATGCAGCCACAAAACAAAGAATGTCTGGAGCCACGAGCAACTGGGAGAGGCAGGGAAGGAATCTCCCTTAGAGCTTCCAGAGGGAGCACAGCCCAGCCAGCACGTTGATTTTGGACCTCTGGCCTCCAGAGCTGTGAAATAATACATTTCTATTGTTTTAAGCCACCTAATTTGTGGTAATTTGTTACAGCAACCCTAGATCATAAACTTAGCTTCAAGTGACTCTAGAAGGTATCATTTCTGCTTCCTGGCCTCTGCTGTGTAAGAACGCTACTATTTTCTTTTTTTGAGATGGAGTTTTGCTCTTGTTACCCAGGCTGGAGTGCAATGGCCCAATCTTGGCTCACTGCAACCTCTGCCTCCCAGGGTCAAGCAACTCTCCGGCCTCAGCCTCCTGAGTATCTGGGATTACAGGCATGCACCACCATGCCCGGCTAATTTTGTATTTTCAGTGGAGATGGGGTTTCAACATGTTGGTCAGGCTGACCTCAGGTGATCTGCTCGCCTTGGCCTCCCAAAGTGCTGGGATTACAGGCGTGAGGCACCGCACCTGGCTAGGAATGCTACTATTTAGAAGGAACTTGAACAGTTGCGGAGTGCTAATCTATCGTGTCTGTCACTTGGAAATTGAAAGTTACATGGATCAGGATGGAACAAAGATTTCTTCTGAGCATATCTGTTTGGTGATAGCTAAAATCCAACTAGTTTGTTTACATATGTAAAACCACAGATTTAGCCTTCATGTTTCCCCCTTAAATGAACTGCCACTAACCATGTGCACATAAAGTACGATGCCAATAACATGTCCTCTTCCTTTAAAAATGTTGTGTAAAGATGGGCCAAGTCTAAATTGGCTGAATTTACCTTGATATCTGAAGTGTCAAAAAGCATCTTATTTTTGCAAAAAAAAAGAAAAAAAAAAGTGAGCATTCTTTATTTTCACTGCTATTCGCACAGCAAGATTCCATAGTAATGACAGAATGTCTCCTGAAGTTAAATGTGAGGCATTAAATACCAGATGATGAAAATATCTTCTGTTTAAGACATGCAAGACTATGTCATGCTTTTGGCACCGTGTAAGTTTGGTTAAATAGTGTTTATAAAAAATAAAATAATCATTTTTTCAGGTTGTCCCAGTAAAATTAGATTAAGTAGGCCATCATAGAACAAATTATTGTTATATGTAACCATCAATAGTGTTAAAGGTAAGATTTCTTTTCGAGACAGAGTCTCGCTCTGTTGCCCAGACCAGAGTGCAGTGGCCTGATATCGGCTCACTGCAACCTCTGCCTCCCAGGTTCAAGCGCTTCTCCTACCTCAGCCTCCCAAGTAGTTGGGATTACAGACATGCGCCTCCACACCAAGCTAGTTTTTTTGTGTAATTTTAATAGAGATGAGGTTTCACCATGTTGGCCAGGCTGGTCTCGAACTCCCGAACTCAAGTGATCTGCCCACCTCGGCCTCCCAAAGTGCTGGCATTGTAGGTGGGAGCCACCACACTTGGCCTGTGCCTTCTTTTCATGAAAAGTTAGGTCATGGTGCCTGGTGGGTTAAACAAAGGGCCAGAGTAGAAGGGATACCCTTGGACAATCAATGCTCCAATAAAATAATAAACTTGTGTTAAATATAGTGGAAAACTTACTGAGGTGATAGATATTTTCTAGGCCATGTGGACAGTATCCACCCAATAATAAGCAATTTAACACTCAAGATGCAAGTTCAGTCTCTAACTACAATGAAATTCAGAAGCCTTATATGTTTAACAAAGTTGCAGAGTAGATAACACCTATACATTGTGATTTATAGCTCATTGGCTGGCTGGCTGGCTGGGAAACCTCTATTTCCCAAAACATTCCTCCCATTTACCATTCTACCACTAGAGATTTATTCCTTGGGTCAAGGTATCACCACAAGCAGCCTCTTTTAATATACACATAAACCACACTGAGGATTAACATGTTGGTTACAATAACAAAGGCCATTTGTATAGAGCTGTGCAGTTTCCAAAGCATCATCATGTACGTGTTCTATATCACTTTTCTAACATCTAAGGGGAGGGGTCAACAAGGAAATTGGAGCTTTGATAGGGATATGGGAGGACTAATTTGGAAGCATGGGGCATGGTCAGAGGTGACAGCTTGGGTGGGGAGACACATCAAAGGGCTCCAGGCATCAAAAAGGCACTCAGGGCTACCAGGGGTCTGAGAACACCAGAGAATACTGCAGACAAGAACACACCTCCGATGACTTCGCTTCTTCAGTGTCTGTGCCCCTGACTCACAGTGAGCTGCTGCCCTATTTGCTGCACTGCTATATACGACTTTGATCTGCTCTCTCAGCGCTCTTAGCAGCACCACCGTCCTTTCTATTTTTAGAGGCAAATCCAGCCTAGATTGATTTCCAGTGGTGAAAATGGGACAATGTTTGTGTTGTGGAAGAGTATGGTGGAGGCTTTTATATTAGGGCTACAACGCTAGTATTTGATGACTTAATTCATGAACTTTTCTTTGTCAATTTATGCTTGGAATTCAAAAGACATTTTTTGTGACCATCTCAGTATTTTTAGTAGCACATCATATTCTGTAAGTACTAGTTATTGGCAGGCATTCTCGTGGCCTTTTTGCAGTGAAAAGACCAATAAAAACTGCTTTTTTTTTTTTGAGACAGAGTCTTGCTCTGTTGCCAGGCTGGAGTGCAGTGGCACGATCTCGGCTCACTGCAACGTCCATCTCCCAGATTCAAGCGATTCACTTGCCTCAGCCTCCTGAGTAGCTGGGACTAAAGGTGCGTGCCACCACGCCTGGCTAATTTTTTGTATTTTAGTAGAGATGGGGTTTCACCATGGCCAGGATGGTCTTGATCTCCGGACCTCCTGATCCACCTGCCTCGGCCTCCGAAAGTGCTGGGATTACAGGCGTGAGCCACTGTGCCCAGCCAAAAACTGTATTTTTAACCCAACGTGAGCCGTAATAATGGATAAAATCATTGAAGTGAAGAAAAGACAAAAAAGGAAGCTATCCATGTTAAACAAACAAGCAAATGCTAACAGCTATGAGCAGCAATTTTCAGGTTAGTGGGGATTTTTTCGGTGCTGTGGCTTCAAATGAGCTTCAACATAAACACTACTTTGAATAGTTGATAAAAATGGAGTACGTGGGTTTACATATTGATTTGGTGGTGCTGATAGTCTTATTAAAGCCAGGCTGTAGAGGCCGGGTCACATTCTTTCCATGACATTTTAATGAGCAGTTTAGGGAGGGTGGTTGGCGTGGTGATTGTAAGTGGGGACAAGTGGCAAAGATTAACTCACTATTCATTTTCCCTGACTGCAGAATTTAATATCTCACTGTTGTTGGTATTGTCAACACGTGGTAGAAAATATAAATTAGATTGTGCTCTGCACAGATGGTATATAATAACTTTACTCGTTAAAGTATTTTGAAAGGTTTTCAGTTGTTAACGTTTCTTTTTCACATTTTTTTCTATAAGGATCATGTATTATTAATAACACATTTATATTTTTATTAAGATATAATCTATATACTAAAAAATTTACTTTTTAAAACTATTCAGTTCAGTGTTTTTTTTCAGAAGGTTGTGCAGTTATCACCACAATCTAATTTCATTTTCATCACCCCCAAAAGAAACCCTGTACCCATTCAGAGTTGCTTCCCAAGAATATTTGTATTTAATTGACCTACATATAAAAGTCCAGAGAGAGGTTATCCAGGAACATGTCATCTAAAAGAATCAAGTGCTTAAGAAGTCCTCTTAAGGGTCCGGCACAGTGGCTCACGCCTGTCATTCCAGCACTTTGGGAGGCTGAGGTGGGCAGATCACAAGGCCAAGAGATCGAGACCATCCTGGCCAACATGGTGAAACCCCCTCTCTACTAAAAATACAAAATTTAGCTGGGTGTGGTGACGCATACCTGTATTCCCAGCTACTTGGGAGGCTGAGGCAGGAGAATCGCTTGAACCGAGGAGGCAGAGGTTGCACTGAGCTGAGATCATGCCACTGCACTCCAGCCTGGCGACAGAGTGAGACTCCGTCTCAAGAAAAAAAAAAGTCCCCTTAAGATGGTAGGAGGCTACCACTTTCTCGGATTAGCCAGACTATTCCAGGATCTTGATGTTTCAAATTATTGCCAATTTAATTTTTATTAACTGTTTGCAAATCTCAACTGCTGCCAGAGCAGAGAAATCAATATGGACAGTGAATAAATTCATGTGTAAGAACCTCATTTGATATCAGTCTCTTTCCAAAAAATCTTTTCCAAATTTTAATTTATTTTACTAGTTAATAAAAATTTAATAACCTATTTGCAAAGTTGAGGGCAGTCTTTGGGAAACGGGAAGTAAAGGAACAAAGGTGATATGTGGTACAAAGCCATTAAACAAATTATGACTACTGCTTCTAACAACACTGATTTGTTCCCCCATGTAATGAAACTCATAGATATGGAAACAATTTGTAATCTACGCATTATCTATTTTTCGTGGAAGTGCATAAAATCCTAACATGAAAAATACTTTACAATAAGCGACGGTATATTGCTCTTAGCAAAAGCTACAGTTTATTATCATGTAGTTGACAGTAGATACCAATGTTTGCTTATTTTACAAAGTAGATGGCAATAAAATAAGACACGGGCTGTTATGTCATATTAAAAGAAGTAACTGAATTTTTGCCAAATTGAATAACAAAATTTTAAAGGACTTATTTTGTACATCTGAATATAATGTGAATAAGAATATCCAACTTTTTCCTGGACATGGTGGCTCATGCCTGTAATCCCAGCATTTTGGGAGGCTAGGGCCAGAAAATTGCCTGAGGCCAAGAGTTTGAGGCCAGCCTGGGCAACATAGGGACACCCCATAACTAGGAAAAAAAAGTTTTTTTAATTAGCCAGGTGTGGTGGCACATTGCTATATAGTTCTATAGGATGCCACAGTGGGAAGATTGCTTCAGCCTAGGAGTTGGAGGCTGCAGAGAGCTATGATTATTCCACCGCATTGCAGCTTGGGTGACAATGAGACAGGAAGAAGGAGAAGGAGTTTTTGTTTCAAACGTGTGTGTGTGTGTATATATATATATATATATATATATATATATATATATATACAGAGAGAGAGAGAGAGAAATAAGTTACATTTGTTTGAGTTTACATTCACTTAGTAGCCAGTAGTTAATGACTGAGCTTCACCATTTCTAGAAGTATTTCATGAGTTTTATGGTGTGGCAGTTTTTAAAGATGGCCACAAATGTTTTGACACTTATCGTTTCAAAAGATGGGATCTGTATCACCTCTGTTTGAAAATGAGCAGGCTTATCACTGCTTTGACAAAAAGCACAGGAAAGTGATGCCATGAGGCCTCCAAAGCTAGATCATAAAAGGTCATATAGATCTCCCCTTGACCACTGACAGTGACTCTTGTAAGAAGTCCTGCCCCTCAAGCTGCCGTGCTGAAGAAGCTCCATGAAGGCATTCTGGTCAACGAATGTAGCTGAGCCTTGCAGCCATCCCTCATGTCCTCATGTCAAGTCCCCTGACACGTGAGTGATGCCATCTTGGATCCTGCAGATGCTCACCCACCAGCTGAATACTTCCAAGTGACCTCTGTTGACACCACATGGAACACCTATACCCTGCTCAAAATCCTAACCCACAAAATTGTGAGAGGTAATAAAAAGAGCTATCTTTTTAAGCCACTGGGTCTTGGAATCACTTGTTATATAGCAATAAATAACTGGAACTGAGGGTCATCTGTATCCTCTGCCACACAACTGACCCTTTGAATTGATTATACCGGCTGAGTGGGCATTCCCTCTCTCCCTCATAGCTCTAAATGTTCCTCCAAAAGAAAACCTTCTTAGAAAGAGACAATTATTTAGCTCTAGCCTGCTCTCCCCTCCCGCATTCCCTGCTGCATTCCTCATCTTTTTGTTTGCTTCATTGCAGTTGCTGAAGGCTTTCGAATTTATGTCAGAAATGAGTTGTTTTAGTTTCTCTATGATTCAAATCATCTGGCCTAAGGCTTACATAAATGGATTTGGAAATTTTAAAAAAATGGTATCTTGAAAGATTTAAAAATTCTTTCCACTTACATTCACCCAATGTAACATGAATGTTCTTGAAATCTCTTCTTTCATTAAACTGGGTATTAATCTATAAAGTGGAGAGGGAATTCAGGTCATTATCCTTGACCTGTACTCTTTTTCTTTCATTTTGAGATGGAGTCTTGCACCCAGGCTGGAGTGCAGTGGTGCAATCTTGGCTCATTGCAACCTCCGCCTCCCGGGTTCAAGCGATTCTCCCGCTTCAGCCTCCCGAGTAGTTGGGACTACAGGCGCCCATGACCATGCCCAACTAATTTTTGTATTTTTAGTAGATACAGGGTTTCACCATGTTGGGCAGGCTGTTCTCAAACTCCTGACTTTAGGTGATCCACCCGCCTTAGCCTCCCAAAGTGCTGGGATTGCAGGCGTGAGCCACCACGCCTGGCCAAAAACATTTTGATTCATATCTTGGCTGCAGGTTTAAGAATCATCCATCCCTAGCTACAGATACACCAAGAGTGACATAGGAATGAGTTACTATTGGAGAAAGAAGCCTCCTGGATTAGCAGCTAAAGCCTCAGGATATCTTGGGAACATATATGATGAATCCACATTGCTTCGCATCCTTCTTTGAGAACATAGTGATGCTTTGAGTAAATCTTGTCAGAGGCACAGCTCAGTATCTTTTATTCTTTTCTTTTAACAGTACATTTGTAAGTTTCTGAATAATGGTTGATGAATAAAAGCAAAATTTATGTAAGTACAGGAGCTACCCAACTGAATGTGTGGGGGAGAGAGGTCAAGGTTATTGAAAGAAAAGGGAGAGAGGGAAAGAAGGCGATAACATGAAAATGAACAAAGTCGTTTTCTCTTGACCCAAGACAGAGATATGTTCAACATCACACAGGCTGCTCATCAGTTAATGGTGGGTTTCTTTTTCTTCTCCTGATTCCATTTTCTAAAGAAGGGGAATATATGTAGCTGCCAAAACTTTTAAAGTTTTCTCATCAGGATTTTGGACCATTTCATAAACTCTCCAGTAACCCTACAATACGGCATCTAAAGTTGGAAGGGACCTTTCTTTGCTATTCAAAGTGCAGACCAAGGGCTAGCACCATTGGCATCACTCAAGAGCTTGTTAGAAGTGGGAAATTTCTGGCCTCAAATCAGACCAGCTAAGACAGAGTCACCTTTTCAAACACAAGGCCCAAGTGATCTGTGTGCACATGGTACATTAAAGCATGACAGGCACAGATCGAGTCCCTCTGCTGGCTACACCATTCAGGAACCAAACAGAATGAATGTTGATGTAACCTGATGATGAAATTATAATTATAAATAGAAGTAAAGAAAGTTTAAATTTCAATTATTTATTTATTTATTTATTTTTGAGATGGAGTCTAGCTCTGGCGCCAGGCTGGAGTGCAGAGGCACAATCTCGGCTCACTGCAACCTCTGCCTCCTGTGTTCAAGTAATTCTCCTGTCTCAGCCTCTTAAGTAGCTGGGACTACAGGCATGTGCCACCACGCCCTGCTAATTTTTGTATTTTTAGTAGAGACAGGTTTTCACCGTGTTGGCCAGGATGATCTTGAGCTCTTGATCTCATGATCCATCCGCCTCAGCCTCCCAAAGCGCTGGGATTACAGGCATGAGCCACTGAACCTGGCCTAAAGTTCAATTTTTAAGTAGGAAAACAACAACGTTATAAACCAAAACCAAACCAAACCAAACACAAAACCTGCAACAAAATGGTGATAAATCAAGTAAGATGAGTGTAGAGGCTTTAATGGGAAGAATTAGCAATAATATCAAGAAAACAGCTTGGTGGGGGATGGGAATCCACATATGGCAGTGGTCTCCAACTTTTTTGGCACCAGAAATCAGTTTGGTGGAAGACGATTTTTCCACTGATGGTGGGGTGTGTGGAGGGTGCTGGGATAGTTTTGGGATGATTCAAGCACATTACTTTTATTGTGCACTTTGTTTCTATTATTATTACATTGTAATATATAATGAAATAATTATACAACTCACCATAATGTAGAATCAGTGGGAGCCCTGAGCTTGTTTTCCTGTAATTAGATGGTCCCATCTGGGGGTGATGGGAGACAGTGGCAGATCATTAGGCATTAGATTCTCATAAGGAGCATGCAACCTAGATCCCTTGCATGCACCGTTCACGGTAAGGTTTATGCTCCTATGAGAATGTAATGCTGCTGCTGCTGATCTGACAGGAGGCAGAGCTCAGGTGGTAATGCCAGCAATGGGGAGTGGCTGTAAATACAGATGAAGCTTCACCTGCCTGTTGCTCACCTCCTGCTGTGACACCCAGTTCCTAGCAGGCTACTGACTGGGGACTGCGGACTCCTGCCATATGGGACAGATTGGAAACCACTGGTCCAAGGGAACAGGATACTTGGGGATGGTTACATACATTTTGTAAATGGCGGACATGTCTCTGCTGATTTTCAAGCAGCCCTGTCCTTTTGGATTCCACAGTGAAATTTCCCAACCTGTCACAGACCAGGAAGTCTACAAGAGAACTCCAGTGATGATGTATTTGTTTGTTTGTTTCAGCACAATTTTGTTTGAAGCAAGTAAACCATGTTTTGGGGCTGTTGCAGCAGGTGTTTTTTTTTAAATCTTTCATAAAAGGAGAACTGCTGAGTTCAGAGGAAATGAGAACTCTTTTATTTAAATTTCCTGCGATTAGAGGAAGAACATATTGCCAAACAATGCCTCTTCACTTCAAAACCTCTCTCCATAAATTATTTGAGGATATCTTATTAAAAGTCTGTAAAATTTCCTATTAAGAACAGTTGATTGCAGTCCAGACCATCATAGCTTGGGTGCTTTCCCTGAAATACCACAGCTGTCGGGAAGAAATATATTTTGAGACAAAAGGTTTTGTTTCCCCAGCAATAAATTATTTCAGTGATATCTCAAGATAGATAAAACTTTCACTTATGTTTGAGTGAAGGAAGATTCTACTGATAACTTGTTAAAGAATCTATAAAAAGAATATAAGAATGTAGATGTAGATAGCAAATTAAAATCAGACTTCCTTTAAGTTTAGCAAAGCAGTTATTTGTAAAGCCAATGAAGATTATGATTATGGATAATGAAATGATTTACTGGAAAATGTGGAAATGACATTCAATATGGCCACATCTCTGCACAACATCAAGTTGGTATTTTCAACTTTAACCTTCGAGCCATTAGGGAAAAAAGAACTTACCTCTAGTAATATTTTATGGAAACTGCTAAAAAAAAAAAAACCTACAAATAGTGGTGTGGATCCTGGGTGAGGTAGGAATGCCTAGTTTGTAGTGCTAAGGTAATAATCTATTGATTTTAGGGGAAATGGGCTCTTTAAAACAAAGCAGTTCTCCCTAACTGTGATAGGGTAACCCCCTTGCTTCTCTCTACCCCAGCTCCCCATCCATAAACAAAAGGGCTTTTCTTACTATAGTCTTAAGAAAATGTATTTTACTTCAAGTCTTTGGTAGTGGGAAAAAAAAAAAAAGAAAATGTATTTTATGAAACACATTCATTTTCAGAGCTGCAAATATCATTTTACCCACTGAGAATAATAACATATACCAAGCAAACTGCTGAAGACTTTTAGTTTAAAAAATTTCCTGTGAACCTTTTCAGGGGACACTGGGCTCATAAAACATTTAGTAGGCTGATAGAACTTCTTTTCCTTTTTTTCTTTCTTTCCTTTGCCTTTTTTTGCTGGGGGGAGTGGGGCTTTTGTTTTCAAGGCTGGTATAAAGCCAACAACAAAAATTTGTTACATCTTTACCATTTCCAGAGTGATGTTAGTTAAGAAAGATCCAGTCCACTTTTCATCCAGTCCCTGAAAGTAATTCTACTGACTTCTGATAAATGCAGACCTTTGATATTTAAGTTTTGAATTTTAACAGTAGATGGAGTTGGGTGGAGGGTTGAGACTTCACATAGTTCAATAATCATATAACTCACCAACTTTGATGATAATACCAAAGTGATACAAATTGCTGCAAAACCTTGATCAAACAATACAAATTAAAAATGTCTGATAAGGCCGGTCTCAGTGGCTCATGCCTGTAATCCCAGCGCTTTGGGAGGCCGAGGTGGGAGAATACCTTGAGCCCAAGAGTTCAAGACTAGCCTGGGCAACAGGCGAAACCCTGTCTCTACAAAAAACACAAAAGTCAGCCAGTATGGTGGCATAGCCTGTAGTCCCAGCTACTTGGGAGGTGGAGGCGGGAGGATCACTTGAGTCTGGAGTAAGCCAAGGCTGCAGTAAGCCATGATCGGGCCACTGCATTCCAGCTTGGGCAACAGAGTGAGACCCTGTCTCAAAAAAAAAAATGATAAAGTAATCCTAATTATCCATTTATTTGAATTTAGAGATGATGAATAAGCTGTGTCAACATAGTGTTCATATTTTTTTCGGTAATTAAAAAACTGAGGGACCCTTTACAACTTTTTAAAATTAAAAGTATGTATCTCCAGAATACATAACCTACAAAACCTTCCGCTTTAGTAGGGTATCTGAAATTTAAAAATGATGCAACTATATACTAGGGTGCATATTATCAGCAGTTTTGTGTTTGAACACTTCATTTTGCCTCAAATAAAGGATCTGCGCATGGTAAATGCAGGTTGCCTTCTAAAGCCTGCAGTCGTTAAAAGAACATTAATCATTTAAACAAGGTCACAAGCAACAAAGGCCAATGAGGGTTCAAAGTTTACAGGTCCAGGCATTTATCAGGTAGAAATAGGCTACATTTCAATATTTTGTAAAATATCCCTTTATGAAAGAGCTATCAGTCATGGTATAAGGCTGGTAAAACTCTGGTTATTCCAGTGAACAAAATGAATGGTGACAATGAATCAAGAGACCCTTTATGAGTTTATATTTTTGCAGGACCACCGTGGCTTGAACATACGTTTTCAATTTCTATAAGGATGTGATTATTATGTGGGAATGTTTTCCTCCCCCTGGCTAAAGCAAAAGATGCATCAAAATTGCATCCACTTCTGATAGGCAGATTAGAATCCCTTGATAGGCAAAGCTGGCATCTCTAAATACCATGCAAATTATGATTTTCCACTAAGTTGGGTGATAGTTTAAATTATTTTTATTGAGGAGGTCTGAAACTTCAGTTTTGGTTTATATTTAGTTTGGTTTATATTTAGTTTTATATTTAGTTAATTGCATGAACTTTGTGGATGGTGCCTTAAAAATTAGTCTGAATGCCTGGGTGTGGTGGCTCATGCCTGTAATCCAAGCACTTTGGGAGGCCGAGGCAGGCGGATCACAAGGTCACGAGATCAAGACCAGCCTGGCCAACATAGTGAAACCACATCTCTACTAAAACTACAAAAAAATTACCTGGGCATGGTGCTGCGCACCTGTAATCCCAGCTACTGGGGAGGCTGAGGCAAGGAGAATTGCTTGAACCTGGGAGTTCGAGGTTGCAGTGAGCCGAGATTGTGCCACTGCACTCCAGCCTGGGTGACAGTGCAAGACTCCATCTCAAAAAAGAAAAATAATAATTAGTCTGTTGCACTTCTGATCCAAGTTCTAGATTGAGTATTGTCCCCAATTGTTGGTGCTCCAAATATACGTTTTCCCATTCCTTTGAAATCTTGGCTTTTGTGTACCTCAAACCTTTCAATTCAGAGAAGAAACAAATGCTCCCCTTTCCACTGCATTTAATCAAAGAGCATTGTAGTCTATGAGCTTATTTCTTAACAAATTTGCATACCACAGAATTCACCCAAATAAAGTGTACAATTCAATCATTTTTAATATATTCACAGAGTTTTGTAACCATCAGTCAATTTTTGAACACTTTATAACTCCAGAAGAAAACTCTACCAGCTAGCAGTCACTCCCATTTTTCCCCAAGTTCCCCCAGCTCTGGGCAACTACTTGACATGGTTTGGATGTTTTGTCACCTCCAAACCCCATGGTGAAATGTAATCCCCAATGTTGGAGGTGGGGCCTGGCGGGAGGTGTGTGGGTCATGGGGGAGGATCCATCATGAATGGCTTGGTGCCCTTCTCATGGTAATGAGTGAGTTTTCACTCAGAGTTCACTCAAGAGCAGGTTGTTTAAACAGTGTGGGCCAGGCGCAGTGGCTCACACCTGTAATCGCAGCCCTTTGGGAGGCTGAGGCAGGCGGATCGCTTGAGCTCTGTAGTTCAAGACCAGCCTAGGTAACATGACGAGACCTCCATTTCTGTAAAAAAAAAAAAAAATGCAAAAAATTAGCCGGGTGTGGTGGTGGTGCATGCCTGAGGTCCCAGCTACTCGGGAGGCTGAAGTGGGAGGATTGCTTGAGTCCGGGAGGTGGAGGTTGCAGTGAGCCTGAGATCACAACTCGTTACTCCAGCCTGGGTGACAGGAAAAAAAAATAAGAGTGTGGCCCCATGACCCCTCCCCCACCTCTCTGTCTTGCTTCCTCTACGGCCGGTGATGCCTGAAGCTCCCACTTCACGTTCTCCAGTGATTATAAACTTGCCGAGGCCCTCACCAGAGCAGATGCTGTCAGCACTCCTCCTGCACAGCCTGCAGGACCATAAGCCAAAACACACCTCTTTTCTTTAGAAATTACTCGTCTCAGGTATTCCTTTCTTTTCTTTTTCTTTTTTTTTTTTTTTTTTGAGAGGGAGACTTACTCTGTCACCCAGGCTGGAGTGCAGCGGTGCCATCTCAGCTCACTGCAACCTCTGCCCCCTGAGTTCAAGCGATTCTCCTGCCTCAGCCTCCCAAGTAGCTGGGATTACAGGCGCCTGCCACCATGCCTGGCTAAGTTTTGCGTTTCCAGTAGAGATGGGGTTTCAATATATTGGCCAGGCTGGTATCAAATTCCTGGGCTCAAGTAATCCACGGCCTTGGCCTCGCAAAGGGCTGGGATTACAGGTGCGAGCCACCGTGCCCGTCCTTGGGTATTTCTTTATAGCAAGGAAAACAGACTAACACATCACTAATCCACCTTATGTCTCTATAAATGGACTATTCTTGATGTTCCACAGAAATGGAATCATACACTATGTTGTCTTTTGTGACAGGATGTTTCATTTCATATAAAAATTTCAAGGTTCATCCACGGTAGCATGTTTTGGTATTTCATTCCTTTTTATGGCCAAATAATATTCCACTGTATGGATAGACCATATTTTGTTTGTCCATTCACCAGTTGATGAAAATTTAGATTGTTTTCACTTTTTGGCTATCATGAATAATGCTGTTGGGAACATTTACATGCAAGGTTTTCTGTGGACATACGCTTTAATTTCTCTCGGGTATATACTGAGGAGTAGCATTTCCAAGTCATACAGTAACTCTATGTCTAACATTTTGAGGAACTGCCAAACTGTTTTCCAAAAACAGTTGCACCATCTCACATTCCCACAAGCAATGTATGAGGGTTCCAATTTCTCCACATCCTCCATGAAACTCATTACGGTCTCTCTGAGTTCACTTGTGCCGTTGATACAATGTCAGAATTGGACACTGAAAAGGCATTAGGCTAGAAAAAGTACTTACTTGGCAAAAAAAAAAATATTTAATTAGATTAGAAAAAGCATTTAACAGAGATAGCACTTACATTTATATAGCACTTTTAACTTTTCAAGAGTTTCACATCTTTTAGTATCACGTAAAGGATTAAAACCCCAGTTCTAGAGTTAACTACACTCCTCCTTTCCATGAATCTATTGGAACCTGGATATTTTCTGTAGTAGCCATGGTTAAGAGGCTATAGGATGTGCCAAATTAATACCATGTTTGGTAACTGGAGATGTTATAAAGGTACTCACCAATGCTGTGTAAATACTGTTGACAATATGTGTCAAAAATGTAAGTTCAAGGGCTGAGTAGGGTGGCTCTTGCCTGTAATACCAGGACTTTGAGGGGCTGAGGCAGGAGGATCACTTGAGGCCAGAAGTTCAAGACCTGACTGGGCAACATAGGGAAACCTCCATCTCTATAAAAAATTAGCCATGTGTGGTGGCAAGTGCCTGTAGCCCCAGCTACTCGGAAGGCTGAGGCAAGAGAATCAGTTGAGCCTAGGAGGCTGAAGCCACAGTGAGCCATGAGTGCTCCACTGCACTCCAGTCTGGGCGACAGAGCAACACCTTGTTTGAAATATATTTATATAAAGTTTGGTCATTTAAAAAATTAGCCGTGTGAAATTTCTTGGATTCTCAGAAAGCCTTGTATTCACTGGCTGCCCAGTATTTCTTCCTATAAATAGATCATCATTTATTCAAACATTTCATAATTTTTGGATGCGTAGGCAGTTTCCAAACTTCACTATGATAAGTTGTGTTGCAGTGAACAATATAGCAACTTCTTTCATGACAAATAAAGAGTTGATAGACTGAATTTCCTATTGCTGGCTTTGGCTTCATGGAGATCAGTCTGAGATTATCTTGAGACTGCATAAAGCTGACACAAAGCAGACTGAGCTTTACTCAGCAAGGGACTCATCTGAAAGACTCCTATGAGTGCACTAAACAGGGGCATTCCACGGACCCAATTTATCTGTCTTAAAAGGTTAAGCTCTCGTGTTGACCCTGCCAAGATTCAGACCGGTGCTCCCAAGAAGGCTGCACATTTTGGGGCTGCTGTGGGCCCTGAATAGCCATACTTCAGCTTTACCAGTGTGATTTCCCTTTATCTATATCAGTGTGATTTCTCTAGTCTCTTATTGGAAGGCAAGGACTCTGTGATCTAACAGAAATTTCTCTTCCCGTTTGAGACTATGCAGTGTAGACTTCTCTTTACTTCCAAAGAAGTACATTTGACCGTAATGGAAAGACTGGAAAAAAATCACATATGATATGGAAGAAATAGCATGTTATACTTCAACACGTAAGTCAAATACTAGAAGTAGCATGCTAAACGGAATGAACACAAGATTAGGAAAAATCAGGAAAGCTTGGGTCAGTCCTGATCCTGTCACTTACTAGCTCAGTCCTGTGTATCTGTGGGGTTCTAAATTGGCAGATTCAGCCCATCTCGTATACCTCTCCCCATTCTCTTCCCACCCCTTGAACTACACCTTCGAGTTCTCATGGGCTTCTCTCCACCTGTGCCTCTAGGCTCTGTTCTTTGACTGCTGCTCTGCTTATTCTAACATTTCACTCAGATGGTCTATCTACTCCCATGGCATCAGCCACCTGTCTGAGGCCTCCCCCAGCCGCACTAAAATCCTGTTCCTTTAAACATGTCGGCAGCCTCTCTCCTCAGTCTCCCAGCCTTGGCTCATGCCCTACAGGACTGCCACCCAGCCCCCAGCCTCCTTTCCCTAGCTAGCCTTCCCTCACCTTTTCAGACTCAGGGTGCATATCATGTCCCACAGCAGAGATCTTCCAATACTTTTGCTCTCATAGCTACCAAATTTATTTTGAAACCCAGGGCACCCCCTTGCACAATTTATGTTGATCATCAGAAAGTGTTATCAGACATTTGGATAGTTGCAAAGAACGTAATTTCCGGCTTATTGCAAACATTTGCATTTAAAAATAAACTGTTATTCTTTGAAATGTATCCAATGGATTTTCTTTTCTTTTTTTTTTTTTTTGAGATGGAGTCTTGTTCTGTTGCCCAGGCTGGAGTGCAGCGGTGTGATCTAGGCTCACTGCAACTTCTGCCTCCTGGGTTCAAGTGATTCTCATGCCTCAGCATCCCAAGTAGCTGGGACCACAGGAGTGTGCCACCATGCCAGGCTAATTTTTGTATTTTTAGTAGAGACAGAGTTTCGCCACGTTAGCCAGGCTGGTCTTGAACTCCTGATCTCAAGTGATCCATGCCCCTTGGCCTCCCAAAGTGCTGGGATTACAGGGGTGAGCCACCGTGCCTGACACAAATAGACATTTATAACCATTTATAGATTCATGGATGAATATTACTTATTACTAGAATGAAACAGAATTTCTGCAACATTTCTATTCTAATTTTTCTTTTGTATGCAAGCATCAAAAGACTTCACTTATAAATTGAAGGAGATAAGTTTTATTTGGGCAATGTCATTTAATATTTTGAACTCTTCAAAATATGAGTTAAAAATAATGTAATTAGCATCAAAATTTTTTAAAAACTGTTCTATTGGCTAACAACTAGATTATGTCCTGTTTTAATTATGTAAAAGGACCCTTATGCTTCATCTGTTAGAATAATTTGACTTCTTAATTTGGGAGGTAAACTCAAAGTTTTGGACAAAAATTTATCAAATGATTATTAATTATATTTGTTATTCTTTGGATTATGATGTCATGATGTGTCCTATTCAAACTATCAGATTCAGAAAGGGTTGGGAATATCAATTTTTCTATTTCAATACTCCTTTGTTAATTTTTTTTTGGTCTAAAATTATTTTATATTGCCACATGCTTTAAATACCGTTTTACCAAGTCTTTGGAGCTTCAGATTATACTCATTCAATTTATGGAAATTACCTTATACAATCTAATTGGTAAAACCAGTGCTTACTCTTAAGGTAGATGCATTTGGTCTTTCTATGTGGAAAGAAATCAGCTGTTTTATGGTCTATTTGGCTTTGGTTATGTGAGTGTGTGTTTTATTTAATAACATCATAACTGACCCGGCTGTTCAGTTAATATTCACATTTCTCTGACTTTACAGCTTTTTGTGTCCTACTGGCATTTCTGAAGGGCAATTATTGTCTGGAAATTGAACATCAGAGTGAGTTCATTTAATCTAAAAACTAATTTCTTCTTAAATTTTTATTATTGTATGGTTTATCTGATTCAGTTAAGACTGGTTAAAGAATGAGATGCAACAATAGAATTGTATTGATCATTTGTTGATGTGATTAAACTATACTGATCGCATGACAACCAACTTCGAATAATCAGAATAGTTAGAATGAACAGCTGCCCAACAAATGCTTGCTGAGTAAATGAATAATGAGTAGAAAAATCCCAAACAGATGTCTGAATGGTTGCTTGAAAATTTTCCAGTAAACTGTGTCTATTCTGAAATTTGTCACTGTTTCTAAATCTTCCAAAGAGAAAACTAAAAGTAATTCTGACAATACTGTGGGATTGCTATAAAGATAAAAACGTGTAAAGTTTTTACACAAACGTGGAAATCTGTATCTAGAATTAAGTTGAAAGATGTAGTTGATACCTTTCTAAATTTAACTGAGACTGGGGAATGACATTATTTTCTAGTCTTCCAAGAGTATAAGTTAGATATTTCTACAGTTACTACGGAGAGCTTTGATGTTAAACAACCAATTCAAATTCTTGGTACAGAGGCCCGGGACCCATGTTAATAAAACAAACTCTGCTTGATTTTTTGGTACTTTGAAGTCTTTACTATTTTTCTAATAAAAATAGAATTCAACCCAGCACATTTAACTGTTTAATTAAATCTCATCTAAAATGGTTGTTTTACAATCCCGTTAAAAAGTAGGCATCTGGCTGGGCACGGTGGCTCATACCTGTAATCCCAGTATTTTGGGAGGCCACAGCAGGTGGATCACTTGAGGCCATGAGTTGAGAACAGCTTGGCCATCATGGCAAAACCTTGTCTCTACTAAAAATACAAAAATTAGCTGGGTGTTGTGGCTCACACCTGTAATCCCAGCATTTTGGGAAGCTGAGATGGATGGAGGTCAGGAGTTCAAGACCAGTCTGACCAACATGGTGAAACTCTGTCTCTACTAAAAATACAAAAATTAGCTGGGCATGGTGGTGCATGCCCGTAATCCCAGCTACTTGGGAGGCTGAGGCACGAGAATCGCTAGAACCCAGGAGGCAGAGGTTGCAGTGAGCCGAGATCACACCACTGCACTCCAGCCTGGGTGACAAAGCGAGATTCGGTCTCAAAATAAATAAATAAATAAAATAAAAATAAAGATTAAAAAAATGTCACAATAAACCTTTTTAGCAGTTGCTTAGATTGGGTTTCTGAGAAGCAGATTCTGAGATGGAGGTTTGCCTGCAGGAAGTTTACTGGGGATTACTCTTGGGAACACCTGTGAAGGAGTGAGGGGAGCTGGATTGGGCAGAGGGAGAAATTGACCTGCGGTTCTGGTGCTGCAGAGGCCTCCATTGATCCTATGGAAGTCCCGGAGCTGGGATGGCCTTTCAGAATTGTCCTGAAATGAGGCAGGTGGACCAGGCCTTTGCATTTTATCACCACCTCCCACCCCTGCCATTGACCCATTATGGAATGGAGGCTGCCCCCAGGGAGGGAGCATAACCTTAGATAAGGCAGCTGGTTTGGCCCAGGGCTATTCCTAGAGATGGAATCAACTGTGAATTGCCAACAGCCATTATTCTCGGAAGCTCTCACAGTCCCGTGAGGAGATCTGTGCAGTGCACTACAGCATTCACTATAGTAACAGCGAGAAGAAAGAAAAGAAGGAAGGAAGGGAAGAAGGAAAGAAAGGACAAAGGAAGGTTTCATGAAAAATTAAATACTGAGTTTCTGTATCTGAAGAAAATTGATGAACTTATAACTCTCACATAATGTCTGTGAACACTTAC
The DNA here is from genome assembly GCA_963573385.1 of Cacajao melanocephalus. NCBI lineage: Eukaryota > Metazoa > Chordata > Mammalia > Primates > Pitheciidae > Cacajao > Cacajao melanocephalus. The sequence goes on along the minus strand of CAUYLG010064049.1, from coordinate 30,366 downwards.
TGTTATTGAGTCCGTAGTAATATCATTGACTAATGGAAACCGGAAGACACAACTCTACTGAAGAAGTATTAAGTTAGTGATCATTTTAAGAAGATAACACAGGCAATTGTGGAAGTTGTATTTATGTGTCACTCTTTAAAGCAGGGGTCCCCAATCCCCTGGGCCATGGACCGGGACAGGTCCATGTGTGTTAGGAACCAGGCCGCATAGCAGGAGGTGAGCAGTGGGTGAGCCAGTGAAGCTTCATCTATATTTACAGCTACTCCCCATCACCGCATTACTGCCTGACCTCCACCTTCTGTCAGATCAGCAGCAGCATTCGATTCTCATAGGAGTGCAAATCCTACTGTGTACTGTGCATGAGAGAGATCTCGGTTGTATGCTCCTTATAAGAATCTAATGCCTGATGATCTATCACTGCCTCCCATCAACCCCAGATGAGACCGTCTAGTTGCAGGAAAACAAGCTCAGGGCTCCTACTGATTCTGCGTTATAGTGAATTGTATAATTATTTCATTATATATTACGATGTAATATTAGTCGACGTAAAGTGCACAATAAATGGAATGCACTTGAATCATCTGGAAACCATCCCCCAACCCCCATCCATGGAAAAATTATCTTCCACAAAATGGGTCCCTGATGCCCAAAAGGTTGGGGATGGGGGGGAGTCACTGCTTTAAAGCATGACTTTTCATTTTGTTAAATGAATTTTGCTTCTTTTGATTTGAGCTGTCTTGGCCTGGGTTCCCCAGAAAGTGGCACCTAAGATAAATATTTACATTCAGATATTTCATTGGTGAATGTAGTTTGCTGGCAGAAATGAGAGACAGGAAGCGCAAAGGAGGGAAAGAAGGAGCGTCAACATGAAGTGTTACCACTACATGTGACTCATTATCCGTGGGACTGCCTGAAGAGCCACATTCAACACATCTCCAGGCAGCCCTTCAGAAGAACAAAGTGGTAGCTTTTAACACTTGGCCCCTGTTCCCTGTTGATTAAAGGTTCCTTCCAGGGGCCATTACCTCCTCTCACTTCCAGGCTGTGGGTGCATGCCAAAGATTCTGCCCAGGTGTTCACAGAGAAGCTTTGGGAAAGAAAGTAAGAAACCCAAACCAAAGGTGCAGAGCTGAGGTGAAAGATGGTTCACATGCTCCGATGTGGTGATGGAGCAGAACCAGTGAGGCTGAGAAAACTGAAGTAGTGCACAGCAGGCACCTGACTTACGCTTTTTTTTCTTGTGCATGTGTAAGAAATATACAGCAAACGCTCACACCTGTAATCCCAGCACTTTGGGAGGCTGAGGAGGGTGGATCACGGGGTCAGGAAATCAAGACCATCCTGGCCAACATGGTGAAACCCTGTCTTTACTAAAAATACAAAAATTAGCTGGGCGTGGTGGTGTGTGCCTGTAGTCCTGGCTACTGGGGAGGCTGAGGCAGGAGAATCGCTTGAACCCAGGAGGTGGAGGTTGCAGTGAGCCGAGCTCATGCCACTGCACTCCAGCCTGGGCGACAGAGTGAGACTCCATCTCAAAAAAAAAAAAGAAAAAGAAAAAAGAAAAGAAATACACAGCAAAAACTGTTCCTGTGTTGTCTCCATTAGATGAAGAGAAAATTTACAGTCAAGTGATACCTGATTATAGGCACTGCATCAGATGTTTCAAATAGAAACTCAGTTAAATTCATTTCAACTGTGGTTCCACCTTTTAATTAAATTCATGAAATCAGTAAAATATTTGAAAGTTCATTTGGTCAAAGGTGAAACATCTGCCATTATTCTAAATGTTATTATAAATTCAGCTTAAAAATCCATCATTGAAGATAAAATTATATATGTTTCTGGTGATAATACAAATATGAATTTTGGTGGAGCACAGTATTGAGGTAGAAACAAAACTTGTGTTAAATGAAGAAACTTGCCAGGCACAGTGGCTCACACCTGTAAACCCAATACTTTGGAGACCGAAGTGAGAGGATTGCTTAAGGCCAGGAGTTCAAGACCAGCCTGGGCAACATAGCAAGATCCCATCTCTAAAAAAAAAAATTAGCCAGGTGCGGTGACATATGCCTGGAGTCCTAGCTACATGGGAGGCTGAGCTGGGAAGATGACTGAGTCCAGGAGTTTGAGATGACAGTGAGCTCTAATTGAGCCACTGCACTCCAGCATGGGCAACAGAGCAACTCTGTCTCCAAGAAATTATAAAGGAAGAAATTTAATTTGGAATAGAAAAGTACTTGGAATTGGTTGTGGTGAATATGTTATTAATACACACATCAGTGATATTACTGTTAACCAACAGGTTGTTATCACACCAAATCAAACTGGCTTTCCCAATTTATAAAATAGGAAGTTGGAGTCATTACTCTCCCTGATTTAAAAACTGGTGATGAAGCTACCTAAATTAAGCAGTGTGGATTTAGCATAGGGATGGATACATAGATTAATGGAATAAAATGGATAGTTGTCCAGAAACAGACCCACACATACATTGTCAGGAGATTTCAATCAAAAGTGTCAAGATAATTCAATGGGGAAAGAGAGTTTTGTTTTTTTTTCCCTAGCAAATAGAACTATTCCAACTGGATATTCATGCAGAAAAAGTGAACCTTGTCCCTTACCTCAAACCATACAGAAGCATTCATTGTAAGCGTGATGGAAACATATCAAATACTTAAATGTCAAAGCTAAACAATACAGTTTCTTAGAAGAAAACATAGAAGAAACTGTGTGACTTTAGTAAAACAGATTTCTTAGATAGAATACAAAAAGTACAAACTGTCAACAAAAAATAATAATAGATTGGATTTTGTTAAAATGAAAAGTTCTGCTCTTCCAAAGTAATTATCAAAATAAAGAAAAGGTAGGCCAAGCACAGTGGCTTATGCCTGTAATCCCAGCACTTTTGGAGGCCAAAGTGGGCAGATCACTTGAGGACAGGAGTTCAAGACCAGCCTCGGCAACATGGTGAAATCCTGTCTCTACTAAAAAAAAAGTACAAAAATCAGCCAGGTGCATGCCTGTAATCCCAGCTACTCAGGAGGCTGAGGCAGAAGAATCGCTTAAACCCAGGAGGTGGAGGTTGTAGCCAGCTGAGATTGTGCCACTGCACTCCAGCCTGGGCAGCAGAGTGAGACTCTGTCTCAATAAATAAATAAATAAATAAATAAATAAATAAGAAAAGATAAACCACTGACTAAAACACAATATTTATATGTACCTGAAAAGGGACTTGTGTCTAAAATACATAATGGGCCTTTAGAACTCAATTATTATACAAGAAAACAATTTAAAACAGGAAAAAACGCCCTAGTGTGGTGGCATACCCCTGTAACCTCCACATTTTGGGAGGCCAAGGCAGGTGGATCACTTGAGCCCAGGAGTCCAAAACCAGCCTAGGCAATATGACGAAACCCTGTCTCTACTAAAAACACAAAAATTAGCTGGGCACGGTGGTGTGTGACTGCTGTCCTGTAACTTGGGAGGCTGGTGTTGAAGGCTGAGTCCAGAAAGTTGAGGCTGCAGTGAGCTGTGATCGTGCCACTGCACTCCTGGGGAATGACAGTAGACCCTGTCTCAAACAAACAAACAAAAAGGGAAGCTATTTGAATAGGAACTCCATTAAAGAAGATATATGAAAAAGGCATATGAAAAAATATTTTAACATCATTAGCATCAAAGAAAACCAAATTAAAACCACCGAGATGGCACTACTCATCTGTTAAAAGGGTTAAAATAGAAAGACTCACAATACCAAGTGTGAGTGCAGTTGAAGCAACTGGAATTCTCTTAACTCCACCTGTACACTGATGGCGGAGTGTAAAATCTATAGCTGCTTTAGAAGATAGTCTGGCTGTTTCTTACAAAATTAAACATTCATTTTTTTTGTATGACACAGCAGTTCTGCTCCTAGGTATTTATTGTAATTATAGCAGCTTAATTAATTAATTAATTTTTATTTTTCTTTGAGATGAAGTCTCACTCTGTCACCCAGGCTGGAGTGCAGTGGCCCAATCTTGGCTAACTGCAATCTCCACCTCCCAGGTTCAAGCAATTCTCCTGTCTCAGCCTCCCGAGTAGCTGGGATTACAGGCACGTGCCACCATTCCCAGCTAATTTTTTGTATAAAGATAGGGTTTCACCAGGCTGGCCAGGCTGGTCTCGAACTCCTGACCTCATGATCCGCCTGCCTTGGCCTCCCTAAGTACTGGGATTACAGGCGTGAGCCACCACAATCGGCCAGCAGCTTTATTTATAATTGTTCAAAATTGGAAAATGAGTGTACTACTGAATTATGCAACTACATGAAAGAATCTCAAAGCATTATTTTGTCACACCTGTAATTCCAGCACTTTGGGAGGCTGAGGCAGGCAGATCACTTGAGACCAGGAGTTCAAAAGATTCAAACTAACTTTAAAATGCAACTTTGAAGAACAATTTTCTGAAAAATTTAAAAATAATACCTTCTTCAGAAAAATACTAGTGCTGTGGTATTAAAAACAGATCCATCCAAGAAATTGATTCAAGTATGTGAATATTCACCAAAGATGATTGTTCTGATTATTTGTAAATGTTTAGATGATCAACATAATAAAAGTTTAAAAATTTTTCCTTGAATGTCCCCCACATACATCTAGATGCAGATAGATAATTTTTAGTATTTTAAAATAATTTCATTTTTGAAAATAGTTTTCAAATAGAACTTTAAAAAAGATTTACCAATATAATAAAAGTGTTTTAGCCAATACATATATATATATATATATATATATAATTATAATTATTTTTGTGATTCTTTTCACTCTTAAATGTGTCATGTTCTGGATAATATATTATATGGCCATCTCATCTATGAATGAGACACAAAATTCCATAGTTGGGTATTCATGAATCTCTGCCTTTTGTTTCTTTTTTACTTTGCTTTTTATTTTGAGACAGAGTCTCCCACTGTCGCCAGGCTGGAATGCAGTGGCTCGATCTTGGCTCACTACAGGCCAGCACCACCACACCCAGATATTTTTTCTATTTTTAGTAGAGATGGGGTTTCACCATGTTGGCCGGGATGGTCTCTATCTCCTGACCTTGAGATCCGCCCACCTCAGCCTCCCAAAGTGCTGGGACTACAGGTGTGAGCCACCGCACCTGGCCAAATTTCTGCTTTTTGATACACATTCTGCTCCTGTCAAATGGAACTATTCACTTTTCCACATCCAAGTAAGAAATCCTCAGTCTCATTCCCATTTCCACATAACCGTTTCCTACCCTTTCTCTAAGGTCCCAGCTAACTCCTTTACGAAGCCCTTCTTTTTAGCCAGATCTTTGTCCCTCTAGCACTTTAATGCTCTTTATCACATTTTTAATCCCTATTTTTAAGTGCACATTTTATCTCTTCTTCTTTCCTCAAGTGCTTTAAGGACAGAGGTATTAATAGTATCTTATTTATCTTTATATCACCCTCAGGTCCTGCTATAGTACCTGGCACTTAGTATACACTCAATAAATACTTGTTAAATAAATATGTGAAAGAAAGAGCAAGGAACCAAAAAATGAATGAATGAATCCACGAATGAAAACTCTAGGCTGGGCACAATGGCTCACGCCTGTAATTCCAGCACTTTGGGAGGCTGAAGCGGGCGGATCAGTTGATATCGTGAATTTGAGACCAGCTTGACCAACATGGTGAAAGCCATATCTCCAAAAAAAAAAAAAAAGAATTAGCCAGGTATCATGGTACACACCTGTAATCCCAGCTACTCAGGAGGCTGAGGCAGGAGAGTTGCTTGAACCTGGGGGGTGGAGGTTGCAGTGAGCTGAGACTACGCCACTACACTCCAGCCTGGGTGACAAAGTGAGACTCTGTCTCGAAAAAAAGAGAAAAAGAAAAAAAAAGAAAACTCTATTTAGCACACATGCTGCGTGTAGTTACCACTGCCTCTGATCTATTGGCACCCATGAAGTAGTGAAACAGATTTTTAAGTTCTTTTTTTTTTTTCATTTAATTTGTGATCATTGGTATAAGGTCAGTGTACAATGGAGTAGCTTAAAATTTTTCTTTCTCACTCCTGATTTCTTGTGGTTTACTAGAATGCTTTTGACATACTGCTACAAAAGAAGAGGAAAATTCTGAAGTATCCTGATTCAAAGTTCCTGATCCATGGTTTCTCCTTCCACCAGGACAACCTGTTCCAGCGCGGAGGCAGGGGTCCGGACAACAGCCCAGACACTGACGTGCGATGCCCATTGTTTGCCGATCCTGTTCCCAAGGTTCTTCATGGGGAAGAGCTGGGATTTTATCTGATCATAATTCAGGTTGAGCTAGGGCACCCAGACGTCACGGTTCGGAATTTTTTTGTGTATCCTCCATAATGCATATATTGCCTCATACATAGTGCATGCTCATGACTCAAAAATAATTCACTGAATTAAAAAATTGATGAACAATCTAATCATCACATAAAGCAGGAAGTGCTGCCCTTTTGTCCAGAATTATGAAACTTTGGGCTTCCAGGGATGTGGGAGTGCTGTCCTGCCTTGCCTCCCATCTTTCTAACTTTAGCCACCACTTCAGAGGTAGCATTTAGCTCCAGTGACACAAATCTACCAATGAGGCTTACCCTTTGCATAACCTCCGCTCTACTGCCAAAAACTTAAAGCTGAATTAAAACAATGGAATATCCATCAGCCAGTATTTGTCAGATGCTAACTGTGTATGTGTGCAACACTCTTGTGAAACTTACAAAATTTACAAATGAAATGCAGCACACCATTCTTGCTCTTTGAGAACTTTAAATCTTTTTAGGATTTATATTAAAATGTTCACAAGACAAAAAAATGCAAAACTTTATAAATAATACAATATTGAATTGAATGGTTCAGAAAATAAGGAGGTGCTGAGTTTAGAGAAGTTGATTGAGCTGAATAACATTTTGCTGTAGAGGTGGCTGGTATTTATGTGTCAGCAAATACTGTGCAGGTTGTTTCTGAGAACATATTTAGATGTTGGAGCCCAAATTCTTTATCCTGATTCTGGCAGTGCTTATAAGCCACTACTGGTTCTGTAAGTGCCTTGCCATCTTTCTGGTCCTAAGCGTTGGGTAGTGAGCTCAGGCACAAGATCTCCATCAGGCATAGAGTAGTATATCTAGAAGTAGGCTGGGCCAGGCAGAGTTTTTGCTCTTGTTGCCCAGGCAGGAGTGCAATGGCCCGAGGTCGGCTCACCACAACCTCTGCCTCCTGGGTTTAAGTGATTCTCCTGCCTCAGCCTCCCAAGTAGCTGGGATTGCAGACATGCACCACCATGCCCGGCTAATTTTTGTTTTGTATTTTTAGTAGAGACAGAGTTTCTCCATGTTGGTCAGGCTGGGTTAGAACTCCCGACCTCAGGTGATCGGCCCACCTTGGCCTCCCAAAGTGCTGGGATTATAGGTGTAAGCCACTGCGCCTGGCCTTTTTGTTGTTGTTGTTCTTGAGACAGAGTCTTGCTCTGTCACCACGTTTGAGTGCAATGGTGCGATCTCAGCTCACTGCAACCTCCGCCTCCCGGGTTCAAGCAATTCTCCCGCCTCAGCCTCCTGAGTAGCTGAGATTACAGGTGCACGCCACCACACCTGGCTAATCTTTTGTATTTTTAGTAGAGACAGGGTTTTGACAGGTTGGCCAGGCTGGTCTGGAGCTCCTGACCTCAGATGATCCACTGCCTCAGGCTCCCAAAGTGCTGAGATTACAGGACGTGAGCCACCGTGCCCGGCCCACTGGCCTTTTTCTTTTCTTTTTTTTTTATGCATAGAAGGCATATTTGCACTGTAGGACCTTCGCACATGCTGTTCCCTCTGCAATAATTACTTTGCATTGGGTCTTCAAATGTCACCCCCTCAGACCACCCGGTCTAACATCGCTTCTGCTCCATCCTCAACTTGGCTGAGCCTCTACTGGACTCCTCTGGGTTGGATCCAACCTGGGATAGACCACCCTGTCTAAGGAGACTTCTCCACATTCCCCAGAGGCTGCTTAGTGGTGCTTGGTGACACAGCATGGGACAAGATTGATGATTAAACTTCTGAGATTGACTTAAACTTAGCTTTTTCTGAATTAGTTACGATGACTAGAAAAAAACAGAAAACAGAATGTGGTCAGCTACAGAATACTTTAATGATTGAAAATATAGAATCAGTAAAACATGCACATTCTTGGCCCACCAAGAAATTGATAGGTTTGGCAGTGCAGAGTTATCAAAGCCAAATATTCATGAGTTCTTAAAGAAGTTTGATGTTCTTAATCAAAATCAAGGAAAAGAGTATTAAAGCATCTTGCTGAGGTGCTTTTAAAATTAAGCCATTCTTATACCTGGTGTGAAAGCTGACAAAAATTCAGTTCATTGTTTCAAGAGGTCTCGGTTGGCCACACAGGCATCAGCCGCTGGAAACAGTGATAGTGATCTATTTAGATAGAGGCTCTCGATAAATGAGAAGATACTCCTCAGTCAGTTCTCACTGACTCCATGAAAGATGTTCATTCAACTCTGTGATTTTTATCACCTCTGTAGATCTTATGCTTTACTAGAATAAAATGATCTAACAATGGGATACATTATTATAAGTAGGACTCTTTTTTTCCTTATCTAACATCAACTTACCCATCCTTAGGAATAATCGAATTTTGGGCATGGAACCAATACCAAAATATGAACTCATCATTTCCTTCCATTTGTATGTGGCCTCAAAGCCATGGGGTGGTTTGGGGGGATGATATTTGAAGACCCAATGCAAAGGAATTATCTGCAGATGGAATCCCATGTGCAAAGGCCCTACAGTGCAAATATGCCTTATATGCATAACAAATAGAAAAAGGCCACTGGGCCAGGCATGGTGCTCACGTCCTATAATCCCCCATGCCTTTGAGGCCACATAAAAATGGAAGGAAAGGATGAGTTCATATCTTGTTATTGGGAAATACCAAATATGAACCCCAACTCTCACCAGGACAACTTCCGAAGCATACACCTTAGTAACCATACTTGATCTAGACTTTTTAAAATGGATACAAGTGGTGCACACCTCTAGTTCCTGCTACTCGGGAGGCTGAGATAGGAGGATTGCTTGAACCCAGGAGTTCGAGGCCAGCCTGAACAGCAGAGCATGACCTCTGCCTTAAAAATAAAAACAAAATAAAACAGACAGATACCACGTGTGAAGAGAGAAAGACATGGAATGAAAGTATAGGTCCATGGAATCCAAGCCAAATCTATACATTCAACAATCACTGCTTGCATGCCCACTCCATGCCAGGCATGTGCTAGGTATAAGAAATAGATGGGCTGGGCACGGTGGCTGATGCCTGTAATCCCAGCACTTTGGGAGGCCGAGGTGGATGGATCACTTGAGGTCAGAATTCAAGAATAGCCTGGCCAATATGGTGAAACCCCATCTCTACTAAAATACCCAAAGATCAGTCAGACGTGGTGGCTGCACACCTGTAATCCCAGCTACTGAGGAGGCCGAGGCATGAGAATAGCTTGAACCTGGAAGGTGGAGGTTGCAGTGAGCCAAGATTGCACCACTGCACTCCAGCCTGGGCGACGGAGTGAGGCTCCATCTCAAAAAAAAAAAAAGAATAGTCTGAAAGTGTAGTGGTTGCATGCGGCTTACAGATCCATTTTGCATGAAATGCCCCAGTGTTTGTCAGCCACCTTCTAGGTGAGATTAAAAGTTGGCCACTCTTTCAGTTAATAGCAGTGTCTAGGGGTTGCGAGGCCATCCTCTAAGGTTGTATCAGTAAAAGCCTGCTTTCAAAAGGCTTGCCCCCAACTTGCCCTTACCAATAACGGCTAAGACTTAGAGGTAGACATGAGGCCTGCACTTGGAATGCACCATGACCTTTCCAGAGAAGTTTTGGGCTGGGATCCACTTCAGGGCCCCAAGCCAGGGTAGACCATGTGTGTGCTGCTGTGCTCAGCTCTGTGAGTTCAAGGGCAGGCCTGGCTCCTCTTTTCTAAGCTTGGCTCAGATCTTCAGCCAGCTTACCCACTTAGGAAGTCGCCCTGCCCTTGCAGAGAACAAACATTTATAAAAGATGGCCTGGAATTTTGTTCCGGTTTCATTTAGGCAGGCTAACTTTTCCAAAGGCAAATCCTAGCAGCAGCAGAATAAAGAACTGGACATTACATTCTCTCTGCAAAAAGGAAGATGGTGTCAGGCCCTTCCACGTGGGCTCGTGATGACATAGTCAAGGGTGTCAATGAGCCTGATCTTTTTTCCCCTTTCCCTTCTTTCCTCCCATAGACAACAAGATTCATGGTGTTGTCCCTAATTTTATCTTCATTAATCTTATTAATAGGTTTTGGCAAAGTCTGTTCCATGAGCACCCTCCATGGGGAATGTTTTCTTTACCAAAGTTCACGATTCTCCTATTCAAATCCCTAATTTCCATGGTTTCACTTCAGTGCTTTAGTGCTCCTGAGGCCTTTCAGGAATGAGCTCAATTATCAACCCTGAGTGAATCTGAAACCTGATTCAGTCTTCTTATGGTCTGATTAAAGCAATGGGGTTTTATAAATGTCACTAAAGAAATCGTCAAACCTCAACTGCTAGAGGTTGGCCAGGCAATAATTTCCTCCTGTGAACTTGTGGCCTATTATCTTTCGAATATTTGAAGCAGATCACTGGTCCGGTGGTCATTGTGTGTCTTAGGGGGTTAAGGTTTTACCGTGAAAAGCATTCCTTATGATACTTGGCATGCACATTCCAAAAAAAAAAAAAAAAAATCCTATCATCAAGACCTGGCAGTTATAAAATTAATTATTTGAGCTTGAACAATTCAAAAGCGTCATCAAATTAAAACAAGGTAATTTGGCAGAAAGGTTATTGCTCATCATGTCTTCTAATTACTTTTCTGTATTTTGAAAAAACAAAAACAAAACATTAAGTGCTGAGATAATGAACTTTGGGGGCGGCGTTCCGCAGCCGTTCCCTTGGTGATAGAAAACAGCACTGACTTCCAAACAGACCCGTCTGATCTTTCAGTCGCTTCAGAACACCTTTACAACACACGAACACGAACCACACTCATGGTTCTGGTAGCAACGGGGAATGAGAAAAAGACACTCATGACTGCTCTTATAAAATTCAACTTTATTGAAGCATAATTGACATCTAATTAAGTGTATTCTTTTAGGTGTGCAGTTCTGAGTCTTGAAGCAAATGCACACTGTAGTGTATCCACCGGTACAATAGAGATATAACACACATTTCTGTCACCCCCAAAACCTCCTGGTGTCTGTCACAGGCAATCCTCACAATCCAACTCAGTTTCCAGCCCCAGCCAACCTGTTTTCCGTTGCAATTAAGTTAGCATTTCATATACGTAGACTCATAGGGTTTGTACTCTTTTATATTTGACTTCTTTCCTTCAGCAAAATGTTTTTTCTTTTTCTTTTTATTTGAGATGGAGTCTCACTCCGTCACCCAGGCTGGAGTGCAGTAGTGCGATCTCAGCTGACTGCAACCTCCACCTCCTGGGTTCAAGTGATTCTCCTGCCTCAATCTCCCTAGTAGCAGGGATTACAGGCACCTGCCACCACACCCAGCTAATTTTTATATTTTTAGTAGAGACAGGGTTTTGCCATGTTGGCCAGGTTGGTCTCGAACTCCTGACCTCAAGTAGTCCACCTTCCTTAGCCTCCCAAAGTGCTGGGGTTACAGGCATGAGCCACCATGCCTGGACAGAAAAATGTTTTCTAAAATTCATCCACGTAGCCACACGCATCAGTTATTTCTTGTTTTTGATTGCTGAGCAGTAGTCTATTGTGTGGATGGTACCAAAATTTGTTTATTCATTCACCCATTAATGGACATTTGGGTTTTTGCCATTTTTTTTGTGATTTTTTTTGTTTGTTTTTTTTGAGACAGAGTCTTGCTCTGTCACTCAGGCTGGAGTGCAGTGGCACGATCTTGGCCTGTTGCAACCTCTGCCTCCTGAGTTCAAGTGATTCTCTTGCCTCAGCCTCCTGAGTAGCTGAGATTACAGGCACCTGCTACCATGCCTGGATATTATTTTGTATTTTTAGTAGAGACAGGGTTTCACTATGTTGTCCAGGCTAGTCTTGAACTCCTGACCTCAGATGATCCACCTGCCTCAGCCTCCCAAAGTGCTGGGATTACAGATATGAGCCACTGTGCCTGGTCTTTTTGTGCTATTTGAATAAAGCTGCTGACTTTTTGTGGATAATCACATCTTTTTAAAGATGAGTCATCAAGGCTGGGCTTGATGACTCACACCTGTAATCCCAGCACTTTGGGAGGATGAATCAGGAGGGTTATTTGAGGCCAAGAGTTTGAGACCGGCCTTGGCAACATAGTGAGACCCGTATCTCCACAAAAAATAAAAAAAATTAGCCGGATATGGTGGCACACACCTGTAGTCCTAGCTTCTTTGGAGGCTGAAGCTGGAGGATCGCTTGAGCCCAGGAGTTGGAGACTTCAGTGAGCTCCGATCACAGCACTGCACTCCAGCCTGGGTGACAGAGCCGCTCCCTGTCTCAAAAAAAAATAAAAATAAAAATAAAAAAATAAATGTAAGAAATCTAAAAAGCTTATACAAAGGCCATAGTTCTGATGTCAAACAAGAGAAGCAGGTAATGTAAATGAGGGAAGCAGCCTAGGTGTAAGACAGGAGTGGTAGTGACTATGGCAATCAGCCACAGGAAGAGTTTGCAACTCCTAGTTCACAGAAGTAAAGTTAAGAAATTCGTAATAAACCAAGACTATCAAAAGAAAAAGCTTTATAGGTCAGTGCATTCCTTTGGGTCAAGGAACAAACAGCCCTTTTCAGACTTTCTTCTTCCCACAGGCATCATGGCATAAAACCCAAGAACATAAAATTTGGGCTTAGACAGCCTGGGGTTTGAATTCTTCATCTACGCTTACTAGTTGTATGACCCTGGACAAATATCCCCAACTCTCTGAACCTTAGTTTCCTTATTTGTAAAATGGGATAATAACATCTACCTCCTAGGGTGGTGGTAAAGAATAAATAAAGACATGGGTGGTGTTTGCCTAAACATTTGCAGTAATTCCCGGCTGCATGCCAGGCACTTTCCTCTCATCATTTTGTTTTATTAAAACCTCATCCCAGTGAGCTCACGCCTGTAATCCCAGCACTTTGGGAGGCCAAGTTGGGTAGATCACAAGGTCAGAAGTTCGAGATCAGCCTGACCAACATGGTGAAACTCCTTCTCTATTAAAAATACAAAAATTAACCGGGTGTGGTGGTGTGTGCCTGTAATCTCAGCAACTTAGGAGTCTGAGGTAGGACAATCATTTGAAGCCAGGAGGCAGGGGTTGCAGTGAGCCGAGATCACGCCACAGCACTCCAGCCTGGGCAACAAATGGAGACTTCGGAAAAAACAAACAAACAAACAAACAAACTTCATCCCAGCCTCGGCAACATGGTGAAACCCCATCTCTACAAAAAGTACAAAAATTAGCTGGACATGGTGGCGTGCACCTCTAGTCCCAGCTACTTGGGAGGCTGAGGTGGGAGGATCACCTGAGCCTGGAAATTGGAGGCTGCAGTGAGTTGTAATGGCTTCTGAGCATATCAGACTTCTAGGCAAGGGGCCAGCAGGGCTGGAATGGTTGGGGAAAGGTGAGCGTTGCCCCAAATGTGTGCAGAGATGCATCCAGAGTCCCCAAGACTGTCATTGGCTTCTGTTTGCAAAGCCCAGCCAGAGCTGGTGGTTCTGTCTCTACTTTCATCACTTGGCTTCCTGCCTGAGACTCAGTTTCCTATTTAGCAAAATGGGATGAAGTCTTTTTTTTTTTTTTTTTTTGAAATGATTTCTTGCTCTGTCACCTAAGCTGGAGTACAGTGGTGACTTCTGGGGCTCAAGCAATCTGCCTGTCTCAGCCTCCCAAGTAGCTGGAACTACAGGCCTCGCCCCTATGCCCAGCCAATTTTTCTATGTTTTGTAGAGAAGAGGTCTCACCATGTTGCCCAGGCTGGTCTCAAACTCCTGAGCTCCAGTGACCCACCCAGCTGGACCTTCCAAAGTGATGGGATTACAGATGTGAGACACCATGCCCGGTAGAACTATTTTTAATTTTTGTTTTATTATTATTATTATTATTGAGACAGAATCTCGCTCTGTCACCCAGACTGGAGTATAGAGGTGCCATCTTGGCTTGCGACTATGCCCAGCTAATTTTTGTATTTTTTAGTAGAGACAAGGTTTCGCTATGTTCGCCAGGCTGGTCTGGAACTCCTGGCTTCAAGGGATCAGCCTGCCTTGGCCTCTCAAAGTGCTGGGATTAAAGGTGTGAGCCACCATGCCCAGACTCAGTGTAGTTTTAATCTGCAGACTTCTTACTATGAAAGAGGATGAGCATCTTTTCCTATATTAAAGAGCTGTTTGTATATCTTTCTCTGTAAGCTGCATGGTCATGTTTTATGTTCATATTTCTATAAGGTTTTGCAGTTTTTCCTCTAAATTTTAAGAGGCCTTTATGCATTAGGGAAATTGACCCATTGTAATAAGAGTTGCAAATCCCTCCCCCCATTTGTCTTTTGTTGTTATTGCCGCTGTTTGCATATGGTGTTCCTTTGTTTCTCTGTAAGAAGTTTTTAATGCATTTAAATTTATCATTTTTTTTTGCTTCTAGGCTTTGAGTCATAGTTAGAAAGGTTACAAAGCAATTTGCCCGTGTTTGCTTTTAGTAATTCTCTGATTTTTTTTGTTACATTTAGATCTTGGATCTATTTAGCATTTATTTTAGTAATATTATAACATTTTCAACAAATTTTATTTTGGCATTTGATGTTTGTTTCATAATATTTCAAGATTAATCCAGTCAGTGTTTTTATATTTTATCACTGATGTTGTTTCTGAATTTAAGTTTTATATGTTAATCATAGATGAATGAAAAGTAAAAGTATAAAGCAGAAAAGACTTCCAAAGATTTTACATATACCCATATTTTAATTTTTAAAAATCGCATTTTATATTGTTATGATAATACTGCTTATACAATTTTATATCCCCCTCTTTATCACTTAACATTCTAGTACAAGCACTTTCCCATGGTACTAAAAGCTCTTTATAGACACTCATTTTAGCACCTGCAAAATGGTCCATAATTCAGACATATTATTATTTACTTATCCATTTTTATGTTGTTGATTCACTTTTTTGTTCACTCTTTTGTTTAATTCTGTGATGACTGTAGCTGGGTGATTCAATACGGAAGATAGATTCCAGAAGAGGAATTGCTTTGTGAAAGCTCAAACACATTTTTTTAAGGATATTTTACATTGGGCTGAATTGTGCTCTAGAAAGGTAGTAGCAATTAATATTACCACCAGCAGTATACGATAATGTCACTACACCTTAGTAAAGCATCTTCGTTTTTTGAGGCAAGGTCTTGCTCTGTCCCCCAGGTTGGATTGCAGTGGTGCAATCCTTGCTTACTGCAGCCTTGAACTCGTGGGCTCAAGAAATCCTCCTGCCTCAGCCTCCGAGTAGCTGGGAACTACAGGTGCACGCCACTGTGTCCCACTATTTTTTTTTTCTATTCTTTTTTTTAGAGACAGGGGCTTGCTTTGTTGCCCAGGTTGGTTACTCCTGGCTTCAAGCGATCCTCCCACTTCAGCCTCCCAAAGTGCTAGGATTACAGGCATGAACTACCACGGCTGGCCTACTGTAGCATTTTTGAGAAATATCTTCTTCCAACAAACATTTTTTTCTTTTAAAGAAAGTGAAATTTAGGACAGGCACGGTGGCTCACGCCTGTAATCCCAGCACTTTGGGAGGCTGAGGTGGGCGGATCACCTGAGGTCGGGAGTTTGGGACCAGCCTGATCAACATGGAGAAACTCCATCTCTACTAAAAATACAAAATTAGCTGGGCATGGTGGTGGATGCCTGTAATCCTAGCTACTCAGGAGGCTGAGGCAGGAAATTCACTTGAACCTGGGAAGTAGAAGTTGCAGTGAGCTGAGATTGCTCCATTGCACTCCAGCCTGGGAAACAAGAGCGAAACTCCGTCTCAAAAAAAAAAAAAGTGAAATTTTTAGTGTGAATCAAGTAAAATAAAAGATATTTAGAATATCTTGGCATTGACAAGTAAATTTAGTTTTATGCACCTTTGGTGTTGTATAAGTCAATATAGCAGTGTTTATACAATTAAAACACTACTAAAATTTCAGAAGTGTAATTTGTACCCATTTAGTAAAAATATTTTATATTAATCCTTTTAGTAAATATTTATTGCATGTCTTCTATGTAGCAGGCACTGTTTGGGCCACCTAAGATATATCAGTGAACAAAACAGACACTACTTCGTATGTTTAAGGTACCTGGCCAGGCCCTGAGGCATTTGACTTCACAGCATTCTTCTATACATATGTTTTCTTGTACTTATTTTTTTGCAAATATTTACTCATTCATTTATCAAACCCATATATATTGATTGCTCATGCTGTGCCAGATATTTTTCTAGGACCCCAGGATAAACCAGTAAATTAAACAAAGAACCTCTCTGAGGAAATTTGTCTTCTAGTGGGGGAGCATACAGTAAAACATACACATGATGAAGCAGTGCATTATATATGTTAGAAGATGGTAAGTGCTATGAGAAACAGGGTGGGGAGCAGTCAGAAGTGGCAGCGGGCTATATAAGTAGGGCATCCTAACACCCAATTTTGTATATTTTTGTTTTTATTTTTGAGATGGTGTCTCTCTCTGTCACCCAGGCTGGACATCTCTGTTCACTGCAACCTCCGCCTCCCAGGTTCAAGTGATTCTCCTGCCTCAGCCTCCCAAGCAGCTGGGACTACAGGCACGCATCACCACGCACAGTTAATTTTTGTATTTTTAATAGAGACAGGGTTTCGCCGTGTTGGTCAGGCTGGTCTCAAACTTCTGACCTCAGGTGATCCACTCGCCTTGGACTCCCGAAGTGCTGGGATTATAGATGTGAACCACTGCGTCCAGTCAGAATATTAATGTCTTTTATAACCATAGCACAATTATCAAAACCAGGAAATTAACATCAAGACAATTTAAATTTTACCTGTTTTTTTCTCTAATGTTCTTTTTCTGTTCCAAGTTCTTACCCAATACGCCCCATTGTATCCAGTTATTCAGTCTCCTCCAGTCTGTAAATTTCTTGCTCTTTCCATGTCTTTCATGACCTCAATACTCTTGAAGCCTATCATACCATTATGTAGAGTGTCCCACCATTTGGGTTTTTGATGTTTTCTCATGATTGGAGTGACGTTCTACATTTTTGGCTGGAATACTTCAGAAATGATATCATGCCTTCTAATATCAAAGGGTTCAGGATGTCAGTACTTATTGTTGGTGATTTAAGTTTGGTTCATTCGGTTAAGGCATTGTCTGTGAGATTTCTCCACTGTATAGTTACTATCTTTCCCTTGGTAGTTAATAACAATCTTAGGAGAGACACTTTGAGACTTTGAAACTCCTCAAATGCTTGCTTGCTGCTTATGGCATCCATCTGTGGATATTGTCTGCAGCCAGTATTATTGTGATATTTGCCTAATGGTGATTTTCTACTTTCTTCTTCCTTTTTTCATTTATTCATTGGAATTCTACTGTAAAGAAGAGCTGTCTCAACCATTATGGAAAACAGTGTGGAGGTTTCTCAAAAAACTGAAAATAGAACTACCATACGATCCTATGCATTTATGTCAGTATGGGCTCATGGAAGTTTATTTTATTCTGTTGGCAAAATTCAGTACTATCAAATTTAATTTTGTTGCTCAGATTGTTCTAATTTGTCCATAAGAAGCTCCTCAGCTTGGTTTATGTTTTCTTTTGATGTGTCTCATCTTATTTTGAGCACTTTCTTACTTTCTGGCTTTACAGATTTTTCCAGACTCATCTTGTATTTTCCGTACTCCTGGCTTGCCACTTTTCCAAGGAGCTCTGCTTCCTTTTACTGAAGGATGGTGTTTAGATACTGAGATCTGGACATGAGTCTGTGTATCATTGCTTCTGGGTACTTCCAGTAGACACAGCTATAAAACTATATATGTATAAACCACGCATATATACCCATCAATGCCAACTATCTTTTTGTATGAATCCAACACCAGAGGGTTCATTTTAACCTTTCCCCTTTCCTTGTTTATAACTTCCTTCTCCAACAGGGAGAAACCTGGCTGCAATTATTTACAATCTATTTACTTATTTGTTCACTTTGAGTAAACACTTAATGAGGAACACATTTACTAAAGAGAGTACAGTTTTTGTGTATAGTTCTTTTTGACTTCACCCTGACAGTATTCAGTCAAGATACTGTTTTCCACAGTTACCCAAGTTTTCATTGCACTTAGGCTGGAGAGCGGTGGAACAATCATAGCTCACTGAAGGCTGAACTCCTGGGCTCAAGCAATCCTCCCACCTTGGTCTCCCAAAGTTTTCGGATTACAGGCATGAACCACAGTGCCCAGCCTAAATTCCCTCTATATCTAGTTGGATTCAGAGATGTTATTAATCTTTTAAAACTCAGTTCTTGACATAGTACTTGGCAATTCAATGACTATTTATTGAATAAAAGACTCAATTAATGTATTGTTTACCTGAAATTTATTAAGAAAGTATATCTTAAGTATACTACACACACACACACACACACACACACACACACACACACACACACGTAACTATGCCTGGAGATGGATGTGTTGATTAATTTGATTGTGGTTATTATTATACAATGTATAAATATATCAAATCACATTGTACAACTGAAATCTGTACAATTTTATTGGTTAATTACACCTCAAAGCTAGGAGAAAGATAAAAGCCTCCTAGGTGATTCTAATGTAAAAAAATAATTAATAAGTGAATACAAAATTTTGATATTCTAAAGGCATAGTTGTAGCAGTATTGGAAACTAAAATGATGGCATAGGAAAACATAGTTGGGAAAGAAAAAAACACTTAGAAGAACAGATATTAACAGAATCAAACTAAATCAGAGGAAAAAAATGAGATTCTTACTTTGGAGTTCCTCACTGAATTTTATGCCTTTTCAACCAGCACTTCTAAGGAGCCTTGCATAAATTTGAGTACTGCTAGGTTGTCAAAGACTTTGCAAAGACTGGGCAGTGCCTATGTCAGGAGTTAAGTTAGCCGCAACACATAATTACCTAACAACATACCATTTTCTTCCTTTTTAAATTTTTCTTTTCTGACATGGAGTCTTGCTCTGTCACCCAGGCCGGAGTGCAGTGGTGTGATCTTGGCTCAGTGCAACCTCCACCTCCTGGGTTCAAGCAATTCTCTTGCCTCAGGCTCCCAAGTAGCTGGGATTACAGGGTGCACCACTGTGCCCACCTAATTTTTGTATTTTCAGCAGAGATGGGGTTTCACCATGTTGCCCAGGCTGGTCTCGAACTCCTGACCTCAAGTGATTCACCCACCTGGTCTCCCAAAGTGCTGGGATTACAGAGGTGAGTCACTGCACCTGTCCCTATCATATCATTTTCTTATCCTCATGTTTCTTTATTTCTAAGGAATTTGAGGAGTCTTCCTTTCATTTTCTGTGTCTCACCGTAGAACTTTAAACACTTTTGAATAAAATAACACATTTAATCATTTCGCATTATAAATCTGTGGAAAGAAAATGTTACAAATGGCCACAGATAAATTTCTAAATAATTTAAATTTCATGGTTCAGAATGGGGGTGGGATTGGAGGAAGTTTTCACCTCTTTCAGTTATCTGCTATGGTGGGATATCTTCCATGGTCACTTTTTTCTAGGTCGTGTTTGGAGAAAGTAAGCATAGCATTTTTCATCAAGTCAAAAACAGGTTTTATTGTTTTTGTCAGTGGGGAATGAACTAGGCACATCACAACCGTAACAAAGTCTACTACAGAGAGTTTTCTGAGGAGAGTCTGAGTTAGGTTCCTGTCAGTCAGACTTTTCTTGAAACACAGTCTTTTGTGTGTTCAATCTGGCTTTTAAGCATCCAGTGACCTTGATTTTGCAGCTGTTCCCATGAGTACTCCTCCTCTGCTAGCAAGCTAGGAGTGCTCATCAAAATAGCACCTTTTCCACAGCTCCCCACTGAGCTCCTCCTTGGCCTTCATGCCTCTTTCTCTGGTCAAGTCATGTCTCAGGAAAGAATCTGCATGCCTTTCCTCAAACTTCCGTAAAGTAAAGCTCACAGTGTGGGGGAAAGAGAAGAAAACCAGGATTTGAGGGTATACCTCAGATTCTAGGCTAGGGGACCTATACATATTCCTCTAAAAAAATGTATTCTTTTTACTAATTCAATTACTAATTATCATATATATATTTTATATGTATTTATTTTATTTATTTATTTTTTGAGACGGAGTTTTGCGCTTGTTGCCCAGGCTGGAGTGCAAAGACGCGTTCTTGGCTCACCACAACC
Source organism: Cacajao melanocephalus (assembly GCA_963573385.1). Taxonomy (NCBI): domain Eukaryota; kingdom Metazoa; phylum Chordata; class Mammalia; order Primates; family Pitheciidae; genus Cacajao; species Cacajao melanocephalus. The sequence goes on along the minus strand of CAUYLG010064049.1, from coordinate 9,947 downwards.
TCCGCCTCCTGCGTTTAAGCAATTCTCCTGCCTCAGCCTCCCAAGTAGCTGGGAGTACAGGCACGTGCCACCATACCCGGCTAATTTTTTATATTTTTAGTAGAGACAGGGTTTCACCATGTTGGCCAGGATGGTCTCAATCTCTAGACCTCGTGATCCACCCTCCTCGGCCTCCCAAAGTGCTGGGATTACAGGTGACAGCCAAGGTCCCTGGCCAATTACATACATATTTAAAGGCTAGGCATGGTGGCTCTTGCCTGGAATCCCAACACTTTGGGAGGCCGAGGTGGGTGGATCACTTGAGCCCAGGAGTTTGAGACCAGCCTGGGCAACATAGTGAGACCCCATTTCTCCAAAAAATCCAAAAAGTAAGCTGGGCATAGTGGTGTGTGCCTGTAGCTCCAGCTACTCAGGAGGCTGAGGTGGGAGGATCACCTGAGCCTGAGAAGTTGAGATTGCAGTGAGTGAGCTGTGATCGCACCACTGCGTTTCAGCTTGGGTAACACAGTGAGAACCTTGTCTCGAAAAAATAATAATAATAAAAATAAATATTTTGGCCGGGCATAATGGCTCATGCCTGCAATCCCAGCACTTTGGGAGGCTGAGACAGGTGGATCACCTGAGGTCAGAGGTTCAAGATCAGCCTGGCCCAACATGGTGAAACCCCATCTCTAGTAAAATACAAAAATTAGCTAGGCGTGGTGGTGTGCACCTGTAATCCCAGCTACTCAGGAGGCTGAGGCAGGAGAATTGCCTGAACCCAAGAGGTGGTGGTTGCAGTGAGCCGAGATCATGCCACTGCACTCCAGCCTGGGGGACAGAGCGAGACTCTGTCCCTGCCCTCCCCAAAATTAATTAATTGAAGAAATAAATAAATATTTTAAGCCTCATGTCTAAAATTAAGAATGAAGGAGATTTGACCACTATGTAAAATAATTTCAGTGAGAAAGTTGAAAAAAAAACTTTAAACAGATGGAGTCATTTATTTCGTGAAAGCAGACAGTTACTCTATTTAATACATTGGGAAGGCTGGAGGCAACATCTTCTTTAACTTTTGCTTGTCTGTTCCTCATGCCCTGGCTAGTCTAGTGCTTTATATGCTGGACTCCGAACATCACTAGCTGAAGATGAAGTTGTTTCTACTGACAATCAGAACAGTCTCTTCTCTGATTGAGTTCGTTTCACAAGTGTTTATTGAGCTCTTGATTCATAAATCCCGTTACCTGTTAAAGGATGTCTGACACAGGGTGGACAGGGAATAAAACACCCCCCACTTCAAGAAGGTTAATAAACATATACCCCAAGTGTGATTAGAGAATATGTGTGTTTGTTGCCGAGGTTCTCCATGCTATGTGACCTTTGCTTTCTAATCTCTATCAGGTTCCACTATGCTCATGAATCCCACGTGAAGTGTTCTGATTTCCCTTTAGCCTACCGTAAACACAGCCTGTTTCCCTGGCTTTCAGACAATAATAAACTTGCTGGGTGAGTGATAACTCTACGAAGGCTGTTCTGTTTCCAGCTAGAAGGAGCTCCTTCTCCTTGTTAGAGCTAGGTAGGATTTAGGAGCCTAAGTTTGGTGTCAGAACACTCTTGTCTCTTCTAAGATTCATTACTTTTTTTTTACTCTTATCTTGATTCACTTAGCTGTGTCTCTCTCTCTCTTTCTTTTTTTTTTGAGAGGAAGCCTCACTCTGTTGCCTAAGCTGGAGTGCAGTGGTGCGATCTTGACTCACTGCAACCTCTGCTTCCTGGTTCAAGTGATTCTCCTGCCTCAGCCTCCCAAATAGCTGGGACTATAGGCATGCACCACCATGCCCAGCTAATTTTTGTATAGACAGGGTTTCACTATGTTAGCCAGTCTTGTCTTGAACTCCTGACCTGGTGATTCACCTGCCTAGGCCTCCCAAAGTGCTGGGATTATAGGCGTGAGCCACCGCGCCCAACCTTCAACTGTGTCTCTGTACATATTCTCCTGTACCAACACGATAAGGTGGATGTGAGGGTGTGTTGGTATCTTGTCTTCCTGGCAGAGTTAAGAGACACCCAAGTTCCTCATCTCAAGAACATCCTTATCCCTCTAGATGGATCTTTCCCTGCTGATGGGGTCGACTTGATACAGAACAAGAGAAGAGAACAGTTGGGTTGGCACAACCACTGTGAACCTCCCCTCCTCCCTCCTCTGTCTCTGGAGTTCTGAGTGTGGGATAGGATTCCACCTCATGTTCAGGAATTGCCTATGACTTGAAGAGAAAGGTGACTACTAGTCTACTCTAGGACTCACTCCAGCCAGTTTCATTAAAATGCTAGCTATTCCAACATTAAAGTCTTGACTGTACTCTTTATCATGATGTGCTTTCCAAGGGCCCTGTGTTCTTCACTGATGTGGTTCAGGTCCCGGCCATCCTGCCAAGGCAACCCCAGAGTGGGTGAAACTTGTCTGCACAAGCACACCGCTTCTTTGTCCTCAGATAGGCCGTGTGGTGTTGGTAGTTGCAGAGGGACCTCTGAGTGGAAGACCGTGTCTCTTGTTCTCAGATTTCCCTTGCCTATGTCTCAAAATCTAGAGAAAAGCTGATGTCAAAGAGTATTTCCCAGGAAAAAGGGACAGATCGTGAATAGTCATAGCTTCTCTAGTTTTACAGAGAAATGTAACGGTTATGAGTCCTTTGACATAATTTCTCATCCCAAACTAGGTTTTGGACCCTAATGCCTTGGACCTCCTTGGATGAAATTGAAAAGATAGTATCAATGAAGAAGACAAAGCGAATGTTTCGATTTACTTTGTTGAGCCTCTCGTAGAACTTGGTAAAGACCTCACAGCCTTGCCTGGAGTTTCTAGATAACAGCTGGAAAAGATGTCCATGATACTTTGGCCAGTGGGGAGAAAGAAAGCAAGTTATAGAGCAATATTTATCATACATCTACATGATTGCGTGTGCATGTATCAACGTTTTAGAAGTATTTTAAAAGTATTTACAAGTCATGGAAGGATATTCACCAAACCATTACCACTGGCTCACGGAATGGGGGTAATGGAATGGAGGTAACATAAAAGGGGTGGAGATAGAGAAACTTAATTTTTTAAATTATACACCTCAAATCTGTGCAAATTGTTATGATAAGCAATTTTTTAAAAATACGGCCGGGTGTGGTGCCTCACGCCTGTAATCCTAGCACTTTGGGAGGCCAAGGTGGGCAGATCACGAGGTCAAGAGATCAAGACCATGCTGGCCAACATGGTGAAACCCCATCTCTACTAAAAATACAAAAATTTTCTGGGCATGGTGGCACGCGTCTGTAGTCCCAGCTACTCAGAAGGCTGAGGCAGGAGAATCCCTTGAACCTGGGAGGCAGAGGTTGCTGTGAGCCAAGATTGTACCACTGCACTCCAGCCTGGTGACAGAGTGAGACTCCATCTCAAAAAAAATTACATTTAGAAAATAAAAATAAGGCATTTTGTTTTCAAAAGCAGCTAGAAGGTCTGCTTACATGCCTCAGGCTGTCTGGGAGGCGGATTAAGTCAGAACCTTGCAAATCACATGGAAGTGTGCCGGACTGTCCATTGGGCTGCTCTGCCACAGGGAGGTGGTTGAGGCTGGCTGTTGGCAACTCGCCTGCAGGAGCCTGCAGTTTCTCAGCCCCATCCTCTAGAAGAGATCATTGCAAGTACCAGGAGAGCTCAGTCAAGAGGCAGGCTGGACCTGGGGCTGGAGGGAGGAGCTCGAAACTGAATGAGTTGATAAAGGGGGAGCCCTGCAGCAGGGCCTAGAGTCTAATGTTGTTTTAAGGTGTAGCCAGCATTCAGTGCGCATGGTGGGGGTAGAGAGGATGCTAGGACTTTGCAAACATCTCATTAATCTACCACTTGCCTGTAGGTTTGTACTGTTATTACTGCCCATCTTGCAGATGAGGAACTCAAGTTTCAAAAGCTAAGCAATTTGTCCAGGTGAAAATATAGCTATGATCCTATCATTACTGTGTGTGTGTGAGTGAGTGTGTGTGTGTGTGTGTGTGTGTGTGTGTGCAGTTATATATTTATATACTTATAGTATATACCATATAGCCTCCTAGTTTTCCAGGACTTTCTCACACCTGGGTAACCTTCTCTTGTCTGAAGTTTCCTAAAAAGCAACAAACTTACTGGACTCTCTGATCTTCCAGAGTGCTTTCCATCTTTCAGGTACTCGCTAAATAGCAGTTTTGTTGTATTTGTGGAACATAAGAGTGACAAGACTCAGAGTTCCAGCAGGCTGCAATAGAACCTCTCCAGGATGAAGCCGCTAGAAGCAGATCCAACCTGGGGTAGAGCTTTCTCTTAATGTAGAGAAAGGGCCTCTATTTCTTCAGCCCACTCTTTCCTCATATCTTTCTCCTTTTCCTCTTCCTTCTCTTACAAAAATATCTGACTCTGTGCTCTGGGATAAGAGAAAAATGTAAGTCCTTCCCTCTTCATTCTGATTGGAATTTAGTTTTTCCTCTACCGATCTGATTAGAATAAACAAGAGCCTCCTAGGACTTGAAAAAAAAATCCTTGCTCAGATCTTGGATGGATTACTGCAGAGAGGTTTTAATTGGCTGTGGTTGGCCTCTGACCTCTTGTACAGATTGATTTATGAGGTGAATTTGCCATCAACTGTTGGAAAAATGGATAGCAGAGTAGAATACATAGTAGGAGATAGAAGTTGCTATTTGAATACGGCTTGGAAAATATGAATGCCATCCCCAGCCCCCACCCCACACATCCAGTTTCTAGTCCAGGGACAAATTCCCCAGGAACAGTGATGGGCCTTAAGTTGTTCCTACATGTTCGGCTTCTGGAGTCTGATACAGGTTGCCATTTTCCAATCTGCAGGAGAAAAAATATTAAGTTAATGTTCAGCTTTATCTGTTCTATTTCTTCCCATAAGTATCCTTAAAGCGGCTGTAGGATTTTACATATGAAGTTTTTTCTTTCAGCACAAAAGGGATTTTTGTTGTTGTTGTTGTTGTTGTTTTGAGACGGAGTCTTGCTCTGTTGGCCAGGCTGGTGTGCAGTGGGGCGATCTCTATTCACTGCAACCTCGCCTGTCAGGTTCAAGTGATTCTCCTGCCTCAGCCTCCGGAGTAGCTGGGATTACAGGTCCCCGTCACCACGCGCAGCTAATTTTTGTATTTTCAGTAGAGATGAGGTTTCACCATGTTGGCCAGGCTGGTTTTGAACTCCTGACGGCAAATGATCCGCCTGTCTCAGCCTCCCAAAGTGCTGGGATTATAGGCGTGAGCCACCGCGCCTGGCCTAGGGGATTTGTTTTTTTCTTTTCCCATCATTTTAGTTTTCCAGGTGGCTCTTCCACCTGATGATGTCTACTTGAGAACCGCTGCCCTAGAGAAGCACAGTGGTTCTCAAGGGCTTTTGGAGGAGCCCTTGGACTATAGTCTAGCAGTTTCTCTCTCCTTGCTGAAAGAGGGGAGTCAGCTTTAGAGGGACTGTGCAGGACAAAAGGAGCTGTGAGCACTTGCAGAGCAGCACAGGCTGGTTCCGATCATGTCTGTACCTGGCCCTAGATACTTTAGAATAATGGGAGGCCTGTGCTCAGTGATATTTCTCTTCAGTTCATATTACTTTTAGGCTTTAAGACAGTTCAGACCCAATGAGCCATTTTTGGAGAATGGTTTAAAAATAAATGAAGCATTTCCCTGTAGGGATGGTTGCAGCCTGTGTGTATTCTGATTATACACCCATCTACCATCTAGTCCCTGCCTTTCTTGTCCAATAAGCTGCTGCTCCTTTTTTTTTTTTCTTTTTTTGAGATGAAGTCTCACTCTGTCACCAGGCTGGAGTGTGGAGTGCAGTAGCGCCATCTTGGCTCACTGCAACCTTCACCTCCTGGGTTCAAGCGATTCTCCTGCCTCAGCCTCTGAGGTAGCTGGGACTACAGGTATGCGCCACCACGCCCAGCTAATTTTTGTATTTTTAGTAGAGATGGGGTTTCACCATGATTGGCCAGGATGGTCTTGAACTCCTGATCTCAGGTAATCCACCTACCTTGGCCTCCCAAAGTGTTGGGATTACAGGCGTGAGTCACTGCACCTGGCCTTTTTTCCAACACGCTTCTAAACCTTCCATGAGTCAGTGCTTAATAACTTCATAGTAATTTTGTACATTCATTTCACAAATATTTATTGAGTGCCTACCATTTAATAACCTCTTAGTAGGCACCTGAAAAGAAAAAAGGCATGGCTCTTACCCTCAGTGAGCTTTTCTACATGAAAGTAGGCATTGAATAAGTAAACACATGAAAAGATTTAGTTTGTGCGAGAAAACAAAAGGAACAGGATGCTGTGTGAGAGAATAAAATAGGAAGTCTACACTAGAGTAGGTAATCAGGGAAGGACCCCCTGAGGAGGTGCCACGTAAGCTGAGACCTGAACAAATAAGGCAGCCATGAGGAGAATGGGGGAACACGCCCCAGGCAGAAGGGACAGCATGTGCAAAGGCCCTGCACAGGAGTAGGGTTGAGCAGGTGTAACCCAGGAGCTCCAAAAAGCCTGTGTGGTGGAGGCATCATGAGCAATGCAAAAGTACACAGGTGGTCAGAAGGCCAGATCCATTTAAGGCTTTGCATCCTATATTAAGCAGTCTGGACTTTGTTCCCATGTGTAGTAGGGAGACGTACTGACCCTTATAGAACCTCATAACAACCTTGCATCCAACCTCTGGCTAAAGAAGGTCTGTTGTCAGCCTTGAGCCAAATTAAACACAGTCATATGCTTTGAGAAAGAATAGTGTATCTCTTTCAATATGTTTTTCAAGGCCAGGCACAGTGGCTCACACATGTAATCTTAGTGCTTTGGGAGGCTGAGGTAGGAGGATCTCTTGAGGCCGGGAGTTTGAGACTAGCTTGGGCAACACAGCGAGACTCCATCTCTGCAAAAAAATAACATAGTTACCTAGGCATAGAGCTGTGCGCCTATAGTCCCAGCTACACGGGAGGCTGACATGGGAAGATTGCTGAAGCCCAGGACATCAAGGCTGCAGTGAGCCAAGATTGCACCACTGCACTTTAGCCTGGGCAACAGAGCAAGACCCCATTTCAAATATATATACACATATGTATTTTTTAAATGCAAATTATATACCCTGTATGAATATTATACAATTGGGATGGTGTCTGCTTAAATATTTAATGTGTTACAGGAGTGTCCTCATATCATTGAATAGTCATCTACAACAGGACTTTTAATGACTTCATAAAATTTTCAGTATGAATGTACCATAATGGATTTAGCCTATCTCTTATTAGGCATTTGAGTCTAATACTTAAATAACAGTTTAGTAACAATATCACCATATAAAGTACTCAATAATAAATAAGTAACAATGTATAGAACTTACTTGTACAACATTTGCACTTGTGTATCTGATTATTCCCTTAGAAAAAACTCCTAGAAATAAAATTGCTGGGCCAAAAGAGTAAGCCTGTTTTTATGATTGGATCAAAACCACCAAGAAGTCAGCCTGAAAGTTACCAACTTTCACACCCATGAGTGAAGTTTGAAAGTGGCCATTTCAACAGAAGTTTTGTTTTCAAATGGTGGGCATCAGGCTGCAGAGAAAATAAGATGTTACTTAGGCCCACTTGGATTGGAATCTTGAGTCTGGCCTCATAAGCTTTGGGTACTGCCAGTAAGATACTTGACCTGAAGGATTCAGTTCCCTCATCTGTAAAACAGGGGAGATAATAGTATTTGCCTCACAGGATTGATGCAAAAATTGGTGCATGAAAAACATTTAATATGGTATCTTCCCTGAGTATGCAGTTAGTGAATATTAATTCTTTAGTTCTTTCTCTTTCTTTCATTCTGTGTGTGTGTGTGTGTGTGTGTGTGTGTGTGTGTGTGTGTGTCTGTAATGGGTGTGAATTTGGACACGCTTTTGAGCAAATAGAAAAAGGAAAATCCCTGTCTTCATTATCACATCTTTCAGGCATTTAATAAAGTTTTACCCACTTTCTCACGGTAACTAAGAGTGTAATCTTCATATTCAAAAGTGAAATTGTTCCTGCATAGATATTTCCTTTTAAAGGAAAAGACAGGCCATTTTTGGCTAGCACTGGGCTTAGGAACTATCTGTTTTGCACTTAGATATTTCATTATTTGCTCATATTATGAGCCTAAAATGTGACATGGGAGTAAAAGCCCCTAAATTCCTGGGTTTGAAGGCTGGCTCTTGCCACTCACAGATGGCTTAGGTTTGGGTAAGTTGCTCACACTCAGGGCCTCATTTTCTTCTACTGTCACATGAAATAATAATACCACCTCTCAGTGTGGCTTTGAGGATTAACTGAAATTAACATGAGCAAGAGTACTTACTTACCCTATGCCATATAGGTCAATAAATGTTGAAGCCAAATCTCTTACCCACCTCCCAAGCAATGAATAGTGAGGAATTGGGCACATAAATCTCCTACATTTGTGAGAAAAGACATCTGCTTTTAGGGGTAGCTGAGCCTTTCATTTCTGTAATGATCTATTGCCTCTCCCCTTTCATATGCCGTCTAAAAAAATCACAGTGACCCTGACTTTTAACCAAGATAAGAAAACATAAGTGATAAGGACACTGATGAATTCTCTGACACATTGCAGGGTTGTTTGAATGATAAGACTGACCCTCAATCTTCCTCCTTTGCCAACCTAGAAAAACTCTGAAATGACTAAAAGGTCCCAGGCAGCCAGTAGCCCAACAAACTGAAGTGCTGAAGGAGCGCCTGAGTTCATGGTGGTCTTAAGAAAGTGTCAGCAAACAGAGAACCACTGGTTTCTGGAGTGTACTGTAAAAGGTACATTCAGTCCCGCTGGCAGTGATGGCTCTGTTGTTACCATGCTGGAACCAACTTGAACTTAAACATATATTGATTTTATTTGAGGTGGGAGGGGGTAGCAATTAGGGTAGGAAAAAAGCCTAGATAATCAGGAAAAGCTTGGGAAGATCAAAAGTTTAAAAGTCATAACTCAAATGAGATTTTGAGATTTTCTTCTTTCTCTTTTCTTTCTTCCCCTCCCTCCCTCCCCCATTCCCCCATCTTCCCTCCCTTCCTCGTTTCTTTCCTCCTTTCCACCCTCCCTCCCTTCGCTTCCCTTCCCTTCCCCTCCCCTCCCCTCCCCTCCCCTCCCCTCCCCTCTCCCCTTCCCTTCCCTTCCTCCCTTTCTCGTTTTCTTTCTTCTTTCTTTTTTTTTTTGTCAAGGTGGGGGTCTTACTCTGTCACCCAGGCGGGAGTGCAGTGGTGCAATCACAATGCACTGCAGCTTTGAACCTCTGGGGCTCAAGTCATCCTCCCACCTCAGTATCCCAGGAGGCTGGGACTACAAGTGTGTGCCACCATGCCCAGCTAACTTTCTTTTTTAGAGATAGGGTCTTACTACATTGCCCAGGCTACACTCAAACTCCTGGCCTCAAGTGATCCCCTTGCTTCAGCCTCCCAAAATGCTGGAATTACAGGCAAATCCTCAAATTTCAAGTTCTGAAGGTGTTAGCTAGAGCCTGGGCCTTGAGGCCTATTGATCCCTGCAGCCTGGCTTGCTCCACTCCCCTGGATGTCTAATGCACATCTTGAACCTCTCCGTCTCTGTATTGAGAATTCCTTTCTTGTAGTGATTTCCGAACATTTATTGGGTTCCTGGTATGTGTCAATTATGGAGACAGAAAGATGAATAAAATATGGGCTTTCCCCTCAAAAAGTTTATGTCTACTGGCTCATAATTATCTATTGTTATAAGCTATCTCTCTCTCTCTCTCTCTTTCTCTCTTTCTTTTCTTTTCTTTCTTTTTTTTTTTTGAGATGCAGTCTTGCTCTGTTGCCAGGCTGGAGTGCAGGGGCACAATCTCAGCTTACTGCAACCTCCACCTCCCAGATTCAAGCAATTCTCCTGTCTCAGCCTCCCAAGTAGCTGGACTACGGCGCATG
>CAUYLG010064047.1:30000-91488 GCA_963573385.1 Cacajao melanocephalus | reverse complement strand
AATACAGGACATAGGCATGGGCAAAGACTTCATGACTGAAACACCAAAAGCCATGGCAACAAAAGCCAAAATTGACAAATGGGATCTAATTAAACTAAACAGCTTCTGCACAGCAAAAGAAACTATCATCAGAGTGAACAGAAAACCTACAGAATGGGAGAAAATTTTTGCAATCTATCCATCTGACAAAGGTCTAACATCCAGAATCTACCAAGAACTAAAACAAATTTATAAGGAAAAAAAATAACTCCATCAAAAAGTGGGTGAAGGATATGAACAGGCACTTCTCAAAAGAAGACATTTATGCAGCAGAGAAACATATGAAAAAAATTTCATCATCACTGGTCATTAGAGAAATGCAAATCAAAACTACAATGAGTGAGAATGGTGATCATTAAAAAGTCAGGAAACAACAGATGCTGGACAGGATGTGGAGAAATAGGCATGCTTTTACACTGTTGGTGGGAGTGTAAATTAGTTCAACCATTATGGAAGACAGTGTGGCGATTTCTCAAAGATCTAGAATCCTTTGACCCAGCAATTCCATTACTGGGTATATACCCAAAGGATTATAAATTATTCTACTATAAAGACACAGGCACACTAATGTTTACTGCAGCACTATTCACAATAACAAAGACTTGGAACCAACCTAAATGCCCATCAGTGATAAACTGGATAAAGAAAATGTAGCACATATACACCATGGAATACTATGCAGCCATAAAAAGGGATGAGTTCAGGTCCTTTGCAGGGACATGGATGAAGGTGGAAACCATCATTCTCAGAAAACTAACACAAGAACAGAAAACCAAACACCACATGTTCTCACAGTCATAAGTGGAGTTAAACAATGAGAACACACGGACACAGGGAGGGGAACATCACACACCAAGGCCTGTTGGGGGTAGGGGGCTAGGAGAGGGATAGCATTAGGAGAAATACCTAATGCAGATGATGGGTTGATGGATACAGAATACCACCATGGCACATGTATACCTATGTAATAAACCCACATGTTCTGCACATGTATCCCAGAACTTATAAAGTATTTAAAAAAAAAACTTTTTTAATTTAACAATTTTTTAAAAGATCCAAATCCAATCTCAATCTCAAAATATGGTCTCTTGTATATTTTCCAGGATAAGGCAGTCTTCCCCTTCTAGACCTGTTAATTCATGACACTGACATTACAAACTTTAAAACTACTTCCAAATCCCAAGTAAACCATTGTTTGTTGACCTGATGAGGATTACTTATTAATTCTTGAAACGACATTCTTAAAATGGCCTCCTGGAGCCTGTCTGTAGAGGCCTGGGTGACTCGAACCCAGCGCTGCGATGTGATCCGGACGCTTCAGGATGTGGGCCCATCTCGGAGGCGTCGTTCTGAGAACCGGGAAGCAGCTCCTGCCAGAGTCACATGGAAGGACCATGACTTTGTCAGGCATCACTGCATTTTCCAGGGAGTTCTGTGCTCAGGAATGAAGCCGGCTGAGCAGAGGCTCTGAGGCCACTGCTTCCCAGGACAGGCCGTGCAGCAAATGCTCAGAGCCTGTCGGCCCAGGGGGAGCAAGTTGGCCCTGAAACCAGCCCTATACCACCCTGAGCCGGGAACGTCCCCCACGCCACAGTCTTTGCTACTGTTTCCGCTGGAGTCCCCGTGGCTTCTTGCTGCATTGATTGTGCTTCTTAATAAAGGCAGGGATAGAAAACGACGCCAGAGCCGGGCACGTGTAGCCCAGCAGACGGTGCCCACTTCTGCTGCTGGTTAAGTCTTGGAAAGGGAGAGGGCAAAACACAGATAAACCATCTCCAATCCTGAGAAAATCCATGTTTTGTTTAGTTGTTCCTGCTTTAGACAGCTCAGGACGAGCTTGTCTCGATTCCCGAAGGCAGAGACGCGGACCACGGAAGCCGGGTGACTGCTGCGGAGGAACGCAGTTGACAGAGTGGAAGGCGTGTGTCCAGCCTCATTAGGTGAGCGGCCACAGAAAGCGCATTTTCATCCCCCAGGCTTCTGTACACTCTAGTGTGGAGTAACAACTCTATCGCTACTGTCTGAATGTGGGCGAGGCCCCAGAATCCCGGAGTGACAACCTGCTACCTGAAGCCTCGGTGTTTAGAGGCAGGGCCTCTGAGGAGTGATGAAGTCCTGAGGGCTGCGCGTCGTGAATGGATTGTGCCCTTATGAACGAGGCTGGAGCAGGCTCCCAGCACCCTTTGGCCACTTCAGGACACCTTGAAAGCCCACTCATGAGGAGCAGGCCTTTGCCAGACCTCAATCTGCTGGCGCCTCCAGAACCATGAGCAATAAAGTTCTGTTGTTTGTAAAACTCAGTCTTCAGTACTTTGTTGCCGCAGCCAGAACAGGCTAAGGCATCTGTCAGTGTTCCCAAGGAAGGCTCCACAGGGCAGTCACAGCTCAGGATACTCCAAGCAAAAGGGTTCCGTGACCCAGCGCACGTGACACATGGCCACTGTGGGACTCTCAGAGATCAGCGTGGCCTTCGTAAATTGAGAGCCCCACGGACTGGGAGCAATGAGTCTCCTTAGCTGTGTTAAGCATTTCCTAAACCCACATGCTTATTGGCCATTTGTAAATCTTTGGGGAAATGTCTGTGTAAATCCTTTCCCCGAGTGTCAAGAGTGTCAGTTGGATTATTTGGTTTTTATTACTGCGTTGTGAGAGTCCTTTACATATTCTGAATTTAAGTTCCTCTACTTTGCAAATACTCTTTCTACTCTGAGTTGTCTTCTCACCTTCTTGATGATATTGTTTCAGCACAAAATCTTTACTTTTGATGAAGTCTAATTTACCCATTTATTTTGTTGCCTGTGTTTTCCATGCCCTGTCTAAGAAACCATTGACTAACTCAAGGGCATAACTAACATTTACTCCTGTGTTTCCTTCTAAGAGCTTTAGAGTTTTGATCTCGCACTTAGGTCTATGATCCATTGTGAGTTAATTTGTGTGTGTGTGTGAGGTAGGGATCAGATTCATTCTCTTTATGTGGAAATTCAGTTGTCTCAGCAGAATTTGTAGAAACTGTCCATTGAATTTTCTTGGCATTCTTGTCAAAGCTCAATTGACCATATACACAAGGGTTTATTTGAGGGTTCTAAATTTCACCCCATTGGTCTAAGTCTTTTCCTATGCCAGAACCATGCCGCCATGATTACTGTACTTCCTAGTACATTTTGAAATCAGAAAGCATGAGCTTTCAATTTTGTTCTTTTTCAAGCTGATTTTGCCTCTTCTGAGTCTCTTTCTTTCCCATATGAATTTGAATGTGGACTTGTGGATGTCTCTAAGGAAGCACAGGGATTTTGCTTTCCTGGAGTTCTCAACCTTCTCTAACCCGGCACCAGTTAGTGGCAGGCGGATGCTGAGGATGTGCGGAGCAGTGGGGTAGAAAGGCCACAATAGAGACGGGGGTGTGCAGACCTCGGGGCCAAGGCCAGTTACATGATGGTCACCGTCACTCCAGTAAATAGTGACAATGAGGGGTGTTGTTTCTAAAACTCCTTTGTTTATCCTACAATCCCTCCATCCTTTAAACTAGACCTCAGCCCCCAGACTTCAGAAAAAGGAGGCTGCAAGATAAATGGGAAAAAAATCAAAACTGACTCAGCAGCCAGGCACCATGGCTCACGCCTGTAATCCCAGCACTTGAGGAGACCAAGGCAGGTGGATCACTTGAGGCCAGAAGTTGGAGACCAGTCTGGGCAACATGGCAAGATCCCATCTGTACAAAAAGTAGTCAAATGAGCCAGGCGTGGTGGCACACACCTGGCCCCAGTTACTCAGGAGTCTGAGTAAGGCAACGCTGGCTGATGACACGCACGTAATTCTGCACACATGGTATGTATGTACAGGTGACACTGGCTGACAACACACACATGATTCTGCACACATGATATATATGCACGGGTGATCCTGGTTGATGACACACACGTGATTCTGCACACATGATATGTATGTACAGGCGATCCTGGCTGACGACACACACATGATTCTACACACATGATATGTATGTACAGGTGATCCTGGCTGATGACACACACATGATTCTGCACACATGTATGTACCGGCAATCCTGGTTGATGACACACACGTGATTCTGCACACATGATGTGTCTGTACGGGAGATGCTGACTGATGGCACACACATGATTCTGCACACATGATATGTATGTACAAGCGATCCTAGTTGATGACACACACGTGATTCTGCACACATGACATGTATGTACAGGCGATCCTGACTGATGACACACATGTGATTCTGCACACGTGATATGTATGTACAGGCGATCCTGGCTGATGACACACACGTGATTCTGCACACGTGATATGTCTGTACAGGTGATCCTGGCTGATGACACACGCGTGATTCTGCACACATGATATGTATGTACAGGCAATTCTGGCTGACGACACACACATGATTCTGCACACATGATATGTCTGTATGGGTGATGCTGACTGATGACACACACGTGATTCTGCACACATGATATGTACGTACAGGCAATCCTGGCTGACGACACACACGTAATTCTGCACACGTCATATGCAGGCGATGCTGGCTGACAACAACAGTCGCAGGGAAGGAAGGTTACGTGTTAACCTGAAAGACACCATGAAAGAATACAAATGATACACAGATTTCTGTTTTATTTTGTATAGCCATGAGCTAGAACCTTAACATAATAACCCAACTCATTGTTATTAATTCCATTTCTGTTTCTTAAAAGATTTCATGAGGAGAATCACTGTTCATAGAATTCCTGTCCAAAAGAGCAGAACCGTGCTGCTTAGATGATGCCAGCAATGGTCTCCTATGGTCATGGATATCCAGGGAAGCAGAAGCTGGGAAGAAAAATCTCTCATCCCAACAGAACAGAACCGTCAACTGGGATCTCAAAAAAGGGGTGTGTGAGACACACAAGCTGCAGATCTTAGCAAGGGGTGGTCCACAGAGCAGTGCTGGCTCCTGAAAATAATACCGGTCTAAATAAGTTCTGCACATTACACAGATAGGTATAGAGACAAGGGAGAGACGTGGGAGTGATAGATACAGATGTGGGTATGAATTACTGGTTTGGATATAGATTGGATATAGACACAGAGACATGTGTGTGTCTCACGGACCTGTAAGCATCATCTTTGCTCTATGTTTGTATGCTACAAAACATTCTCCTTCCTTTTGACCTGATTCATGCATGAATATGAAACTAGTATGCCCCCACGTCGCCAAAACTCTCAAAGAATGATCTAATGCGATTAAAAGGAACAAGGAAGGAGCCGCTGGGACACCGCACCTGCCGCCGTGAGTTATTGGCCTCTTAACCGTCTGCAGCCCACCCCGTCACTGATCCCCTGTATTTACCCTTAAGGCACTTCGCAGCTGCTGAATGGCTGTCTATGGCAGTTTGGGCGAAACAATAATAATACATTATAAATCAATGAAAATGAAGTTTTGCTGTGATAATCGGATATAGATTTGCCAACATTTGTATGAAATTCAATTCTGTTTGATTGCATCAGCATATGCTGTGTGGCACTGCTAGTGCTATTGATTTGAGGTTCTTATCCATATGTCTAAATTATTTCTATTACATCTTTGCATTACTGTTGAGAAATAACCTGGGCAAACCGAAGCCATTTATTCCATTTTCAGCGGTATTTTCTTCTGATTCTAGTTAAATGCTCAGGTCTGTATTTTGAATGCAAAGCAGCGTCTTTTTTTAAGCCCTCCTTTCTTTAACAAGAGCTAATGCTGAGCCATAACAGTAATGCGCCTATTTCCATTTTTATCATTCATTGTTGTCATTATTGGTATTATTGCCATTGTTATCTTTCTCTGAGAGCATCTGACTGTTATGATGGGTCAGATTTTCAAACAGCACTTTAAACGATTCCACACTCTACAGCTACACATTAATCGTCTTTAAAAAAAAAAAGTACTGTTGTGCATCTGAGTGAGGGACAATTAATCAGTGAAAACCGAATTTCCATCACAGAGTTGAAAAGAAAGGAAACCAAAGGGGGAAACTGCTTGTCTCTGTCTAGTGCTTCACGGTTTCAAAAACTCTTTTGCCAGCTTTAGCTGTCTGACATAACATCCTCTAGAATAGATGGACCAGGCTCGTTTACCCCCATTTTGAAGTGGGGAGGAAGACCCATTCTTGTGAGGATTTGGGCTACAGCTCAGGGCTACAGATTTCTGCCCAGGAAAATCCCCACCTTGGCCCCCAGACTCAGTTTTCCTTCACTCCGAATCTTCAGTTAATGTTACCTTACGGGTGGGAACACGTGGGGGAAGAAGTTAATATATTCACTTAATGAGGCTTTTCTGCTTTAAAATGAAATTGATTTCTAAATAACTACACCAAGAAGTTAGCCTACCCTATGGCTCCAAAATATCTCCGAGTCTTCAGTGTTTTTAAGGTTGCGTGATGATTCCTGGCCGATGGTGACATCTTCCCTCAAACCGCATCTGCTGTCTTTTGTAACGGAACCTGTATGTTCTAAATAAGCACTGTTTCAACTGTAACATTAGCCTTCAAAATGAGAATAAGTCACAGCCCAAGCGCACCGCAACTCCAAACGTGGAAGATACAGGCTCTGCCTTTAGGATTGCTTCAGCACTCCCTGCATACTTCAAATTTGTATCGACACGTGAGACAAAATCACTCTGTGAACCACAGGTCGCCTTAGAAGATGATTCTGCATTTCCTCTGAGTAGATCATACCTGCAGATGGGAATAGGTCGCACACAGTCACTTTTAACAGCTCACAGTACAAAATGTTAATCCGCTTGTATTTTCTACCACATCACCGCTTTCCTTCTGGCACCGTGGCCCTTCATTTTTAAGTAAGTTCTCTTAGGTGGGGGGAAAAGCAACAGCAGATACAACCGCTAAGTCAACACATGCCCCTGCGCCTCTGCAGGGTGGCCTGAGTTCCCGAGCCCAAGAGAGACAAATGCGGCCTGCCAGGCGGAACAATGGCCAGACCGGCCGCCTCTGAGCAGCTCGGCCGAATGGGCCCGGGACAGATGGCTGCCTCCTGCAGTCTTACAGGGCTCCAGGGAGCTCCCAGCAGCGTGCTGCGAGGTTAAATAAACCGTTTCACCTGGGCTTCCTGGAGCTCCAGAACTAAGTTGAAAGCGTTCCGGAGGTACTGAGGTATCGATGCACGTCACAGGCCTCTGAGGCCACCCCTCCCTCGCCGGTCAGGACTGTGATTTCCCATAGAATTGGGGTTTGGGGTGACGGGCCTTAATTTCATTTGATGACAAGGCATTAATTTATTTGCAAAATAAATGGCTTTGGCAGGCCACATTTTTAAAAGTCGCGCGTTAACTTTATTTAACTGAAATTTAACCCCAATCAAATCAGGCCTGAATGCACACACAGGCACCTTCTGTGAGCCATCACCGGGGATTGCCTGGGCAACAATGGGTCCCTTTAATTGATTTTAACAGCGCAAACGGAGCTTTCAGATGAAAGTTATTCACTGTTCAAAAAGCAAGAGCTTCAAATCCCAGATCCGAGTCTTAGCCTCACGTGTTTATGACGTGAGTAACAGCCACCTCTATTTCACAGCCCAGTGTTGACCCCAAAGATTTTAACAGGAGTCCAATTTAAAGTCTAAATTACGCCACTTCTCATTCAGCTCATCCTTTACCAAAACCCCTGTTAAAGAGACCTCGACATTACGGTTTTACGAATGATTTTCACACTGACCTCCACTCCATTCGTCAACACAGAGTCTCTCACCCGCTGTTCCGGGACTATCACAGGCAGGTTAAGGGTGACGCTGGGTGGCCAGCCTTGTACTGGCACAGTTCATGTCACTGCATTCTTCTCTTCACAGCACTGAAGACCAAGCACAGAAGCAGTGAGAACCTTCATATCATCAAAAGCCAGAACTCACGGAGCTGGAAAATAAACACGTCCCAAATACCGTGCTCCCGAATTGCCCTTTGTTTTTTGTTCTCGTAGCTGCCCAGACAAGGTTCCCTGTTGACAGCCTGTGCATTTCATGCTCTGAAATGACGCTGAGAGCTTGCGACACACACATACGTGGGCAGAATCTCCCGGGAACGGCATTCAGTGGCAAACACGCTGTCTTCTGAAAAAAGACCTAATAATTACAGAAAACTCCGGCTGTTTCATAGGGATTTGAATCCCTTGCAATTAAAATGTTTTAAGGTAAGAGAGTTGTGTGCGCATGTTTTTAAAAGTGTCATCTCTCACGTATTCTGGAAGTTTCTGTCATTGCTGCGAGGCCCACTGCTCTCGAACACCCCGGGACCCTCGTCGCTCTCCTGTGACAACCAAAACGCGCTGAGCTGAGCCATGGCTGAGTCGCTGTTATCTTTCTCCAAAACCCTTCCAAGCCCAGGGCCCGTCGGGTGCAGGCCCCACTGTGCACCACAGTCACGGTTCATGGGGCGTCTCTGAAGCCTCCAGGGGCTGTGTGTGTAGTGGAACAGGCGATGCTGAAGTCTTCCTCGGTGCCCTTCCTCGGTGACTCTCGGCTGTTTTCTTAGGGATCATCTAAGTGCAACTTCGTCATGGCGCCTGCGCCTCCCCCAGCTCACCCGCACATGTGTTTACTCCTGGATGTCCAGGGTAGCTGAGAGTGGAGTATCTATTGCCCGTGGGGCCCCCCAGGGGTCTCGGCTTTGGAACGTGCTTCTGGAAGCCAATGCTGCTGTCCCCATGCGGAGCCCCTGATGGGGCGTGAGCCTCAGGGCACTGTCTCCCTGGGCCTGGCTGCACGGTGCAGCCACAGGACCCGAAGCAGAAGCTATGGCTTCAGGGAGTGAGTGCACCGTCATGGTAAGCAATCAAGTCAGCAGGGCTGTGGAGAACAGGGCGGTCAAAACCTGAGCGCGAAACTCCTGGGATTCTGTTTCTCACTCTGCTTGTCTCCATTGCCACCACAACCTAAGAAAAATCATATTAGAATGACCCACATTAGCCTCTACTTCTTGTCAAATGTCATCATACTCCCTGAGAAGGCTGGAAGTGGAAAGGGGCGTTGAAATTGCAGCGTGTGGGATGTGGGCTGAGGCCGGGTCAGCCTTGCAGGCCCTGACTGGGTGAGGGCAGCAGGGGCCAACGGGCAGCCACACCCAGATGGCACCAAACGCCATCTCCTCGGCTGTTCTGCCACCGCTGCTGTGTGGTGTGGTGTTGCGGCTTCTGGGGGTGAGGAGGGGGTCGTTCTTCTGTTCATTTAAGGAAGCAAATGATAAAACGAAGCCTCACTCCTCCTCGCTCTACATGTTGCAGCGGGACTCTCCGATGAGGAGCTGTCCTGGCAGTTTGCAGTGACTTTAACGGAACATGCTGCCGGGGCCACCTCCACCTAGGACACTTTTTCCTATCCCTGCCTGTTTTCCTGTTTCTCACACGCACTTTCTCACTTTCGGCGGCCTCTTTCTCATCTCCCTGTCTGGCCTCCCATTGTTATTCAGCCTGCTCATCGCTGCGGGCAGCCCTGACGCACTGGCCATCATCGGAAACCACAAACGACAGCCCGCAATAAGCTGGCGAAAGCAGCAATCTAGGAAAGTTCTTCACTCACTCTTGTTCCTAACTCTCTGTCTTCGTACCCTACACAGAAAATAAAAAAATCAATACTGCCTCACAGGGCTTGATAAAAGTGCGGGCCGAGTGAAGCAGACATGCTGGATACAGTAAATTAAAGTGATCAAAATTTTCCAGTCGACTCTGCCTGTGACCCACATAAACTAGAAGCCCTGTCTGCCGGATGCCCATCAACTGGAAGCTTTGTGTTATCTGTGCCTCTGATTATCCGGGAGATGAATGCATCAACCCGCTTGGGTCCAGGAGTCCCTGTTTCCGTGTGTGAACCCAGGTGGCCTGGGGAGGAATTCCACGGGGGGCTGCGGACGGAGCCAGCAGTCTCGTGGGGGTGCGTGTGGGTAGACGGGTGGGTGCGGCATAAGGACTTGCAGGCTTAAGCTCAGACGCGGGGAGGGAGACATGCCGAGCGGAAGGCTCTGGGCTGGCCAGACTGTGCCCAGCCTGCCCTGTGAGCAAGCGGCCTTGGAAGACTGACTTGGCCTCAGGAAGCAGTGACTTTGTCTGCACAGCGGCAGCCACAGCGATGGGGACAACAAAAGGTTAATCTCACAAGCCGCAGGCGGTGTGTGAGAATGTAGAGCAGTGGCTACGCACCCCCTTCAAGGTGGGGAGTGCTGGCATAACGCTAGTTACCTTCCCCTGTGTGAGCAGGTGCGCGCACACACACACACACGCACGCACGCACGCGCACCATGGGAAACTGAAATCGGGTAATCGGGTATGCTTTTCATCTCCGTGAGAGACGATTTCCCATCTAGGTAAACAAATCAGCATTCAGTGTGCATATTCCTAATAGACCAAATTATGAATAAATGTCATTTCAATAGCAGCTTTTTCTATACCATTTACCAACACAGAAATAAACATTTCATTTAGCTTTGGAGTGCCACTGGAATTAACTTGACTAAAATCCACTGGGCTGCCTTCGGTGAGAGATGGAATATCTCTGCTATCCACAATGACAGCTGAGGAATCACTGGCATCACTGCCATTAGCCCTGTCCTCCCATCAAAACCCGTGACCCCAGCTAAGTAACTGACATTCGTCCGGTGCTGGAAATGAACTAATAGTTTCCATCGACCATCAGAGAGATGAAAAAGGAACCAGGGCAAATCAGCACGCCCCGGCCAGCGTGGAGAAATCAGGGGTGGCCTCCAGGCAGCGCGGGAGCACAGGTGCAGTTAGCGGCCAAATTCCACCTGTGAGCACACCCGCACGTTTCCAGGTCCACACTGCGGCCCCCAGACCGCCTCGGAGATCAAAGAATAAACTCAGGTATCTTCGTTAGCCCCCTGGCCTGAGTGGGGCTCTTACTCTTCTAAGAGTTTCCAGCTATAAGAATGACCAGGCCCAGCCAGGGACCTGAGTGTCTGTGGAGGCAAAAGCAGGGCTGCTGGGCTGGCACAGGCCGAGAGCTGGGGAGGACAGGGCGCGGGCACAGCCCAGGAAGGCCGCGGGCTGGGGAAGGAAGGCAGGGCGGACCCCGCCCAGGCTCATACCTGGCTCGGCCTCTCTCAGTCTCAGTCTTGCAGACCCTCTCCGAGCCTCAGTTTTCTCACACAAAACTGGGTTATGAAAGCTACATGTCAGTATTATTGAGACGATTAAAGTGAAGATATGCAGAACATGTAATGTGATATCTGGATTTGATGAATGGCAGCAACTCTGTCTGTTTGTTTGTCTGTTTGTTCCTGACAGAGTCTCACTCTGTTGCCCAAGTTGGAGTGCAGTGGTGCAAACTCGGCTCACTACAACCTCTACCTCCGGGTTCAAACAATTCTCCTGCCATAGTCTCTTGGGTAGCTGAGATTACAGGCACATACCAACATGCCCGGCTAAATTTTGTCTCTACTAAGAGACAGGGTTTCACCATGTTGGCCAGGATGGTCTCGATCTCCTGACCTCAATTTCCTGATCCACCCACCTCAGCCTCCCTAAGTGCTGAGGTTAAAGGCATGAGCCACCACACCTGGCCATAGCAACTCTTATTGCAAAATCTGAAATGACCCACTAAAATCTGACCTAACCTTTTCTGCTAGAGACAGTTGCCTATGAAAGTCAGGAGCTGAGCTGGGAAGATGAACAGTCACTTGCAAAAGAAAAGAGGCAGAGAGGATGAATTTTCCAAACCCCCTTCTCCCAAGGAACGTGCAGTTGCCCAAATTCAAGGCAACCTGTGGAGAGATGGGACTGGTGGTCACCCAGGGTCCACGCCACTCAGCGTGATCTAGCTCTGTCACCATGGATAACAGCTGACTTTTAAAAAATAAACATCTTACGAAAATTTCCAAACATACATAAAGATGGATTGATTAATACAAGGAAGGCTGAGCACCCATCCCCACCCAGCTTCCGGTGCTGTCGATACACGATGATTCATCCCACCCTCCCCGACTCTCCACCCCTCTGTTGTTTTAAAGCAAATCCTGGGCATCTTATCTCCCCGGTAAACAGTGCTGCTTTTTTAACCTAATCTATCATCATTATTACATCTTAAATACTTAACAATAGCATCTTCGTATTATCAAACGCCCCTGATTGTCTCCTAAATATGAGTGCTGGCTCCTCTGAATCATAGTGCCTTCTTCACAGCGCAAAATCTGGGCTATAAGAAGCTGTTCAGTCCGATTTTCAGGCAAAGAGGCAGTGGCTCCGCATTGTCATCTGAGTTTTACTGCAAGCTCTAATCTGTCACCAAAATATCTCTTCCTCCAGCCCTCAATCACGATGGAATTCCCTGCACTGGAGTCTCATCTGAGTTGGACAGTGATTGTCAGGAGGTCTCTGCTTCTTGGTCGTGGTTTTCCTGAAGGCTGACTCCAGTGGGTGTCAGTACTATTAACAGAATTCTCCATCCGCAGTATGGGGAGTTTCCAGTCCTACAAAGGTTTCCTTTAGGTTCAAATCTCATATCTCAAAAGCCTAGACTACATAGAAAAATGAACATCCAGAGATGCTCGCTTAGTAACATGCAACCTTCAAACTAGCCCAGCCTCTGCTGTCTGGACAAAGACATGCCAAATGAGAAAAGCGTTCTCCCCGGAGTCCCTGTCTGAAAGGCTTGATTGCTGCGGCTCTGTCTTATTAAACGTCTTTCCCAGCTGTGATCTCCTTTCTTGACTCTTTTTGGAAAAACAAATTCTCCCTAGACACACTGAAGGTTTAAGTCAAACTTCCCTAATTTCTTCTTTACCACTTTCTTATTCTCACCATATTTTATCTTCTTCAATCTGGCCGTTTGATATATGTGCATATCACGAGCTTGTCTATATCAACGTACGTTATGTCTGTATGAATCGTGGCCCTTTGAGGGCAAATTCTAGGTCTAGAAACCAAAGTCTCTGCTGAAGTTTCATTTTTATGGCCATACGAACCCCAAGGCATGGCCCACACTGAATCACACCCAACCGACCAAAAGCATCATTACACAGAGATTCTCAGCCTGCCACCCTGGCCCCACCGCAGATGGTCAGAGCCCACCTGCCCAGGGCCCCTCCAGCTGGAAGCTGGGCTGAGGCGTTTCCCTCAGGAAGATTCTTATTGCCAATTGATTAAAAGTTTATTCATAGTTAATACTCTAGACAATTCTAATCTTAATGTCAAACATATAATCCCAGGAAGCATTTCATATTTTCAAAAAGGATGAGACTTAAAATGTACCCACTTAAAATGTAATAATGAGGGTAAAGTAGGTGCTCGTGACATCGAGTGAATCTGGCCCAGGTTACGCAACTTCCAGAAGGTGGCTCCCCATGGGCCTGCCGGGACAGCAGGCGAGCTGGACGGCGGGGAAGGAAAGAAGGGAAGGTGGGAAACTGCATCCCCACCGCCTCCCCCTGACTCGTGAGTCTTCTAGCTGTGCCTCGGGAAAAGTGTGCCCACCAGCTCCCCCACATTCACACCCAAAAACTCTTGCTCCAAAAGTTCTCAAGCAGAAGGATGTCTCCCATGCCCCTTCCTCCACCAGCAAGACATGGCAGGGAGCAGCTGGGTGCAGGCTGAGGGCACCAGGGACAGAGGGTCTCAGGCGCCCAGCACCAAGGGCTGGCACCCTGAGGGACAGCGTCAGAGCCAGGCAGGACAGGGGCCCTCCCACCACAATACCCACCCCGGAGATGACCCTGGGCTGGCAGCCGAGAAAGAGCAGCAGCTGCCCTCCATGCAGGACGCCAGGCTTCAAAGCCGTGCTCATCATCTGCAGAATGAGGTGAGACGCTCTCTGTCTCTCCTAGAGCAAAACTAAGACAACAAGGAAGGAAGGAGGGAAGCGAATCACCTGGTGCTCCCTGCTCTTTCCCTCCCACGCTGCTTTTAGTCGAGAACTTGGTTTTGCCTCAGAAACGGGTTGTAACTTCAGTAACTCCAGTCTCCAAGCAGCTGCTCAGTGCTGGACATCTGGGATCATCCCTGGAACCTAAGACTCAGGCCTCCCAGGGCCCATGCATCCCCAAACTAACAAGCATGGGCACAGAGCTCCTGGGCTGACCCCGGCTCCCTCTGCAAACTGGCTCATGGGGCAGGGTCACCACCTCCATGAAGGCACCGGTACCGCAGCCTGCAGACGTCCAGCCTCAGCGAGTGCCGGGGAATTACTCTGGCAGTGACATCATACATCCCTCGCAGCTCAGAGCTTTGGAACCTTAGGTTAAGGTGGCTGCTTTTTTTAATCAATATCATGATATGGTTGCTGATTTTATTTCACAAATAAATATCTTTCCATTACTTTACGTTTGAAAGATAAAATCTTATTCTATTCTAATTACATGAGCATTATTTTACTGTGACAATTATTTTAAAAAAAAAGCTCTAAAGCAAATAAAAGGTCATTCCTTCCCTCAGTGACATCACAGGTGCCTGCAGGCCTTGCTTTCAAATTGCCCTCTTCTCTGAGGTGCTTAAAAAAAAAAAAAGAAAAACTGGTTTATGACAGAAGGGACTTCAGTCTACATCTGTTTAAAGGTGTGATCGCAGATAATATTTCTGAAATTCAACCATCTAGATGAGAACGTGCATTTGCCTCCAACCATTCACCTCGTTTGCTTTATGGGGCTTGATTAAATAAAACACATGACCCCGATACGGTTTGGCTCTGCTACCCCCCCCCGCTGCAACCCCAGATTCACTCGTCCCCCCGCCACCCCCCATGCTGGAGGTGGGGCCTGCCGGAAGGTGACGGGGTCGTAGGCGGTTTCTTGTGGTTCAACACCATTCCCTTTGGTGCTGTCACATGGTTGTGCGTGTCCGTGAGATCTGGCTGTGTAAAGTGTGCCCCTGCCCCGCTCTCTCCTCCTGCTCCGGCCAAGTAGGACCTGCCCGCTTCCCTTTCACCTTCCGCCACGATCGAACCTTTCCCGAGGCCTCCCCAGAAGCCGAGTGGAGTCCAGCACCATGCTTTCTGTACAGCCTGTGGGACCGTGAGCCCACGACACCTGTTTTCTTTATCCATTACCCAGTCTCAGGTATTTCTTTACAGCAGTGTGAGTACAGACTCATAGAGACGCTTTAGAAACTTTGGTCTAATCTGTAGGGCTGAAGGCGATCAGGTCCTAAAGATCTCAGGGTTGGGGAAGCCTTATAGGGCAACCACTTGACATGAGCAAGAGACGGGGTTTGGGCTCAATTAGCCTGAAAGATGATGGCACGTCCTGTGGAAAAAGCGGGAAAACAAAAATCAAGGAACTCGGTGTTTGCCATCTCCCGGCTCAGGCTCGGTAAATACAGCATTGTCCGAATTATGAGTGAAACCAGCAGAACTCCACAGGAAGGCTCAGAGAGCGCAGAGAATCAGCTCCAACCGCAGCCTGCACGCCGACCTCTCCCTTCCTACTTCCAATGAAACATGGTGACACACCCCAAACACATGTATGGATTGTTTTAATTTTCCAGGCACTGTCCCTGTTCTTTTAACAGAAGCGAGGCTGTCCTCCCCCAATGTCATGAAGCGTTCTCCCGAACGACCTCAGCGACTGGGTTTTACACAGTGCCTTCCAGGAAGCTCTCCTCCACAGCTGAGTATTCACTTCTTGTGTGGTGAGGGCGGTTTCTGTTGCTGCTTTACTGCAGGGAATATCCTGATGCACAAATGTCTGTGCTTATCTGATTGTTTCCACATGATAAAGTCCCGGAGGCGGAACGGTTGGTAAGAACGTGGGCCTTTGATGCTGCAGTGCTGTTGAGACTGTGAGGCCAGGCGGCCCTGCTCCCCCGTGGTACTCATCTGTCTACGTTCCCCAGCTTGGAACATTCCAGCTGGAACTTTGGCGAGGAAGCCCAGTGGATCAAGGCCACCATCCCTGGACCCATGTTCCACAAGGGACCCCTATTACCAATAATCCTAATGTCCTTCGACTCTCAGAAACCAATTTATTGTCATTCTTCCTGGCCATTGGCCAGAACCAAGGGCCTCCCGGGACTTCCAATGGTGGGAAACGACCTGGAATTTAGGCAGGCCGCCCCGTCCTGTCTCTGAGGCTCTGCAGGTGTCCCAAAGTGCTTCTTCTTGCTTCGGCCTGTTTAAATCTTTGCCACCAGCATGAGCGCTGGTGCTGGAGAAACTCTCCTTCTCCTCCACTGAGGAGAACGAATCACTTCAACCTTCTGAGGTTCTGTTTGCCAAAATCCTCAACTCACATCCTCATGAATAAGAACCCTGCTTGGAAAATCCTCCTGCCATTGACTCAACTGCCTTGAAGGCCTTTTCCTTCTTCCATTTGCCACGACAGCCACGGGACCCAGGCAGCGTGCTGGGACAGCCACGGGACCCAAGAAGCAGCCAGGCAGCCACGGGACCCAAGAAGCAGCCAGGCAGCCATGGGACCCAAGAAGCAGCCCTGTCTCCCACGTGGACTTCCTATTGAGTCTGCCAAGTCACATGTCATGTAAAGATGAGGAGGAATTGAGAAGGACTTCAAGAAGACACTGGAGATGGAAGCTTGGAGACATCACTCTCCTCTCTAGACCCGTCTGACCTGCTTACGTGGGCAAATTTCCCCTTGACTTTGGGTTTGCTGCATCCGGAGGTCAGACTAGAGAACACTGAACTTAGAGCACTTCTGCCAAAGGCTGCAGCTCGCTCTCTACATGAGTGGGAAAAGGGGGCACCAAAAGGGAAAATAAACAGAGAAAGGAGAAGATCCAGCAAAGGAAGGAATTTAAAAGAAAACTGTACGCAGCTGCACCTGCCCCGGACACTCCCAAAAGAGCTCAGTATCATTGTCTCACACCCTCTTCCCAAGAAGCTTCAACTACGGGCGCTCCGTCTTCCCTGCTTGTCCTTGACTGTTTCACCTGACTGGACGGAGCAAGAAGCATTTTTTTTTTTTTTCAGAGGAAGTCTCTTTCTGTCACCCAGGCTGGAGTGCAGTGGCACAATCTAGGCTCACTGCAACCTCTGCCTCCTGGGTTCAAGCTATTCTCCTGCCTCAGCCTTCCAAGTAGCTGGGACTACAGACACGTGCCACCATACCCAGCTAATTTTTTTTTTCTATTTTTAGAAGAGATGAAGTTTTACCATGTTAGCCAGGTTGGTCTCGATCTCATGACCTCATGATCCACCCATCTCAGCCTCCCAAAGTGCTGGGATTACAGGCATGAGCCACCTCACCCGGCCAAGAAGCATTTTCTACTTGACAAAACACCTGGTAAATATCAAGGATTGGGGTCACCAAAAGAACAGCCATTTCCCAGGGGATTGATTTTGTAAACTCCTGGTTCAAATAAGGATGTGAAAGTAGGCTATGAGGTGCTGGGCAGTGAGGGAGAGATGCCATGGGGGCAGCAAAGAAGACAGCGTGTGAACAGCATAGAGGGGACATGTGGTCCTCTTCAGAAACTTGCAAAGGAAAATCTCTGTCCACCTATTTGTAGTTTGAATTTTAATAGCCCGTGTATTCATACGTCAAAGGAAATGCAAGCAATTAAGAGCATCCCTGGAAAAGATATGGATCTCCCAACATTAAAGTTATTTTTATCCAGGTACAGTGGTTCATGCTTGTAATCCCAGCACTTTGGGAGGCCAAGGCGGGCAGATCACTCGAGGCCAGGAGTTCTAGCCCAGCCTGGCCAACATGCTGAAACTCCATCTCTACTAAAAAAATAAAATTATTTTTAAATAATTTCTCATCAAGAGAAAACTTTCATTTAAAACTATATCTAATAAGCCTAGGGGAAGGGATGGAGGGAATCGGGGTTGTGCCTTTGGAATTCTCTGGTTCCGACCCAGTAACACAGGGTTCAGGCTAGTCTCCTCGGGGTCCTAAATTCCGTATCCAGCTGTGCGGAATGCGCTCTCCTGCCGGGCTGCTGTCCAGCGTCTCCAGCCATTTTCTAGGCAAGCAGGCCCACCACATTCTTTTTTGTTGCTGTTGTTCAATCTGTTTCACCCTCTTGTCTGATATTTTCGAGGGTTTTTAATCACAACTGCACGGATTGATCAATGACAGATATGAGCAACAACTTTTGCATGCTAACAGTGCCAGGTTTTTTATCTAAGATAATATTTCTCTCTTAAAAAGCCTCTGCACAGCTATGTATTAATTAAAATCTAAATACTAAATATTGATTGATGTGTTATCAGGCCACAGCAGTTGGTCCCTGCCACATTGATTTTTTGCTGTGATTTATTATCATATTTAAGAAAAATCATTTTGTGTGATTATACGAGGAAATGGACTTTAGCGAGGGTGTCATTCTTTTGTATCACTTTCGTTGTGCAGAAGGACGGGCCAATCCCTCAATTGTGGCCGGGACCGCTGACACCCCTCAGCGCCGGTCTCTGTGGCCTCCGCCGGCTAATGCTTTAAGCCTGCTTGGTCTTGTCATTAGGAATAATGGGCATTAGGGTTGTCTCCTTAATCACAGCTGAGATTAACAGACGGATGAACCTAAGTTCTTAAAATTATCTAGTTATTACAAGTATTTCTGTTATCACGTTAATAACATTGTTGCAGAGGATTTTTTTTTCCTTTAACTGCTCAAATTGAAGCAAACCCCCAGAACAATGTCCAAGCTGGCCCAACATGGAGCCACGAGTCAATTAATCTTTTCTCTTAGTGCAGAAGTCATTGCTGTCAAGGCAAAAATCTAGCTGAGAGCAAAAACAGAGAAGGCATGTCTACACAAAATAGGCCGGCACGCTGTGCTGAGGAGTATGCCCGAGTGAAACAGGCCAGCACCCTGTGCTGAGGAGTATGCCCGCATTTATGTGAGTCATTTATGTGTGAACAACATGCACTGTGAAGAGAAAAAGATTTCTGATGACTTTAGATGCCAGTCATTTACATGATTCCCTGGAGTAATAATAAGGGAAGAGACAGAAATCTGACTGTGTGAAAATATTTGCACTGATAAATTCTAGATCAGAGGACGAACAGATAGAATCACTCCTAAGCAATTTGCATTATTGAGTCTAAGCATTCCTTATATTTTATTTTCTTCTTATGGCTTTTGTATATTCATTGTCAGAGCATAAATTTACTACTTTTGTATTATATAGAATGCCAAAATCATGTATTGGTTTTCCCACTTAGCATTTCTTTCTTACATGGGAATAAAAATAAAAGAAAACAAATATATTGTCTTTAACTTTGTATTTTGGTGGCGGGTTGTTTGTTTTTCGTATAGTCGATGATTCTTTCAGCAAGGAACTCTCCCATGATGCTCAGCGAAGCTCCTCTCCCTCCGGCCCTCTCTGGTGGTCGGCAGGGACTTAGCGTTTGCAAGCGAACTCACCTGTGCTTTACGCCGGCTACTGTTGCTTTTATCACACAAGCCAGTATTTTGGCTCTTTTGGTCGGGGAATTCAAACATCAGGCTTGTTCAAATTTTCTAAAGGGATCATCGCCATAAACACCAAGGAAGTTAAGAAAAATTCCGTGAGCTTTAAGAGCACATTTTAAAGAAAAAAAAATAGATTATTCCATTATCATTAAATTAAAACAAATTTAAAACATCTGTACTTTTTCTCTAATTTCCTAAACGTTTAGCACATCTGCTTTAAAAAATAGAATCAAAGATGACCTTGGGAAGAGACCAAATTGGGGGAAATATGTAAATACACGAATCTTGTACCTACAGCTTGATCCGTGTCATTACTGATACGTTCTCAGCGTGGATTTACAGAAAGAGAAGAAGGAGAGGGGAAAGGAAGGGAGGAAGAAGAAGGAGGAGGAGGGAGGGGGAGGAGGGAGGAGGGGGAGCGAAGAAGGAGGGAGCAGGAGGAGGAGGACGAGGAAAGGGGGGAGGGAGGAAGGGAGAGGGGGAGGGAGGAGGAAAAG
Organism: Cacajao melanocephalus; assembly: GCA_963573385.1. Lineage (NCBI taxonomy): Eukaryota > Metazoa > Chordata > Mammalia > Primates > Pitheciidae > Cacajao > Cacajao melanocephalus. The sequence goes on along the minus strand of CAUYLG010064047.1, from coordinate 71,582 downwards.
GGAGGAAGAGGATTGAGGAAGAGGAGGGAGGAGAAGGGAGGAAGAGGACAGAGGAGGAGGAGGTGCTGCGTTTCTCAGTCACACAGTCCCGTTTGCCAGGGGCACAGTCACACGAGTCACTCCACAGCAGCAGTGGCCACCACAGCTCCTCCTGTGTGCGAGTGTGGAGGATACAGAAGTGACCAAGTGCCACCCCTGCGCTGAGGTTGACGGGGGCTGGTGAGGAGCAACCACATGCCCCCTACCTGTGGATGCCACGGCTGAGACACACCCCTGCTGCAGGGATGCGGGCGCACAGGCCCTGGTAGCCACAGAGGCAGGGGCGCTCCTATGGAGAATGAACACCTGAGCCAACAGTGGAGGGCCAGGCATGAAGGAGACACTGGGCAAAGAAGGGAGCCGGCCAGGCAGGGCAGCAAGGGCGGCAGTGAGCAGCCCGGTGCGGGCGCAATCTCTCCGGGAGGGTTTCGTTGGCCAGAGGATTGTGCTTTTTATGGATGTCCAAAAATGAATTGTGAATCAGGTCTCCTATATCAGAATGAGAGCCTGAAGCTAAAATTGTGGAAATTATTTTATAGGAAAAACACTAAACTCAGTCCCACCTATAAAAACCCTGTCTCTGTCCCTTGCAGTGTGAGGTTGAATTATGAAACAGAAAATAAGAATAAATGGCTCCTCTGCCACTCCTGTCATCTCCACACCCGCCACTGATGGAAAGGCCCCGCGTGAGAGGGGAGATGCATGGACCATTCCCTCCGAAACGGCTTTCAGTCTTTCTACTGTGCTTTGGTGTCTCACTGACCAGCAGCAACAACGCAGGCTAACCTCACTGCTGCGTAACTCCCCGCCCGACGGAGCGTCTTCAGAACGGAGCGCACTCGCAGTCCTCGTACTGAAAGCGCATCTTGGTTTGCCTTGTTCCTTATATTTAGGAAAACCCCATCATCGAACTTTCTAAAGTTATGTCTGGTGGAAAATAAGCTCCGGTTTTGGCCTGTTTTCTCACCTGGTAAGGGATGCGGATGAGAACTGAGGCCTCTGGACCTAGTCCGCCTGCCAGAGCTCAACACCATGATGATAAAACACTGGTGCAGGATGGACTCGCACTGGAGGAGGAGCTGGACATGCTGGCCTTGCTGGAGGACAAAACAAAGGCCAGGGCCCCGGGCTCAGAAAAATGGGGCTGAGAGAGAGGAAGCCGCCGTTCCGCGCCAGCCTGGGTCTCCGAGTGATCGTCTGGTGCCCCAGAAGGAGCTCTGAGCTAGTCTTTGTTCTGCCCCGTGGGGCACGTCTTGGTGCTGAGTGTCCTCTAAGCAGGCACCGGTCGCTTCTTACAGGAGGCACACTCTGAGCCCTGGTGACCGTGGAGGAAGCAACACAGGCGTGGACCAGAGAAGTTAGCACAGAAATCTCATCCGATGTATCAGAGCAATGACCCTTGCCATTGACGTCACCGCAATCGTTGAGTTCTTTAGGTAAACTTCAGCCCAGCAGCACACCGTGATTTTGCCACATTTATAAAATTCGCCACATTTATAAAATTAACACGTTCACACTAAGCCAGTACCTGTTCCAGGATACCTATGGAAAGAATTAGCTACATAAACGTTCCCTCCACGCACAACCTGCCAGGGCCCCGTGGCATCCTGTCACATGTCCACGGTCACATGGACACGTGGCTCACTGCAAGATGAGAGCACTACACCAAGGGGAACAGCCAGAGCAGCTTCAGTAACTCCCCAGGAAGCACCAGGGTCCCCGCTGGGTGCCAGACCCCGACCAGGCATGGCTTTCCCCTTCCCGCCTCCAGGCGAATGGGAAAATGCCCTTGCTGCCCTGTTTGTCCCGTGCCTGGGCTCTGCGTCCTCCCTCCTGGCACTCCCCTCTCAGCGAGTGACTCTCACACTCAGCTCACAATCCGGTCTTTTGCTTTGGACCCAAACACACTGGGGCAGCTCCAGGGCTTTGTCCCATTCCCAGTTGAAATGCACTAAACATTGTGGCCCCCAAAATTCCCACATTGACATCATCAGCCCCGAGGTGCTGATCTTAGCAGGTGGGGCCTTGGGGAGGTGAGGAGGTCCGAGGGGGGAGCCCGCATGGCCGGGATTTGTGCCCTTAGAAGAGAAGCCCCAGACAAGCCCTCGGCCTCATCCACCCATGCAAGGACACAACCCGGAAGAGTCTTCCCCGGAGCCCCACCGTGCCGTCCCCAGCTCTCGGACCTACAGCCCCAGAGAGGTGGGGAATAAAGGCCCAGCTCCGGAGCCACTCTGCCAGTGTTACAACAGCCTCAGCAGAGTCCGACACCAGCATCCAGGTGAAGCTGACAGAGAGCCTAAAGCGGCCGGGGCACCTCCAACTGTCATGCCACGATGGTGTCAGGTGACCACTAGGTGCTGTGACATCCCCAGTGCCCGGCAGGGCCAAGGACAGTCCTGGCTGACCCCGGAGCCCGGGACCCGGGGCATGACTCCTGCTGCACCAGCCACGGGCGACCACACAAGGGCACGCTCATAGTGCACGTTACGGACGCACCACACCGAGGGCTCCTGACGGCAAACCACCTGCAGTGCGCGGCCCACGCAGCGTTTGTCACCTTCTTTAGGACACAAAGCGCCGTTATTCAGTAAAAATCACTGAGTTTCTGAACCGCAACCCAGCTCACCCATTGCACTCACTGTCAGGTGTACAAACGGAGCTACTCCCTTCACCAGTGTAATTATGTACGCAGTAGTCTTCACTTTGGGGGGTGCTAAAGGTTGAATTGTGTCCCCCAAAAAAGATATGCTCAGGTCCTATCTGTGCATGTGAATGTGACTACATTTGGAAACAGGGCCTCAGCAGATATAATAAATTAAGACAAGGTGGAGAAAGGGCCATTCCCATGGGATGGTGTCTTCGAAGAAGAGGACGCAGGTGCCCCGGAAGGCGCTGCCACATGGGGATGGAAGCAGGGCCTGGGGCGGCGCATCCGCGCCGATGGGCAGCAAGGATTGCCGGCCTCTGGCAGAAGCTGGAGAGGGGCCTGGAGCAGATTCCCCACCCCTTCAGGAGACCATGGCCCTGCTCACACCCTGGATTTGACTTCTGGCCACAGGAACTGCTTTTAAGCCACCCCAGCGTGTGGGCTTTGTACCCAGCGGGTGCTCATGGAAGACCTGGGCAACAGTGTGAGTCCTCGACAATGCCTGCGGCAGCGTGGGCCTCCCTCGTTCCCACAGGGGCCTCCGCCCACCCTGAAAGCTCAGCTCCAAAGCTGTGGTTTTCCAAGGCCATCCTCCTCATCGTCAACAACACGCAGAGGACGTGGTGCGCTGTGTGGCTGCGAGCAGATCAGTAAATCTCGAGAAGACGTTTCTTCACCCATAAAGTAAGGCAGCTGCTCCCGGGGCCCCAATACGCCCTGCGCTGTTCACGGCACCTTGAAGGCTGCTAAGTCAACGGCCAATTTGGAATTCGGTTTGAGAGTCCAAATTATGTCCCAGCTTTTACCAACAAGTCACAAATCTAGAGAATACTATGCACAATGAGGACGAATCAGTTTATGTTCAAAGGACTTAGACCTGAGCAAACGCAGGGCTGTGGCCCCCTAGCTGAAGAGAGACATTGGATCATGTGACTCTGTTGCTCAATCTTTTATTGCTTGTTTTAGGTAGACATAAAATCCAGTGAAATCTATTAGAATCACACTCTAAAAAGTCAAATCTTTCTCATATTTGCTGCATTTTAAACATCAGCTGCAAAATCGAGGTGAAACTGCATCACTACTCTGACTTTCCAAAGAAACGTACAGGCAAGCTCCTCATTCCAGCAGAAGGTCCTGTTGCATCCGGGGTGGCCGAGGCCAGCAGAGACGGGTATTCTGGTGAGAACAGTCCCCACATGTGGCTTTCATCTCTTCATCCCTTCGCTTGGCTCCTCTTGGTCAAGGAAGCTGGGTGATTTGTCTGACCCCTTGTCTCCAACTATATCTCAGGAGCCCACACCCGGTGGGCGCCAGCCAGATCTCCAAAGGACCCTGCTCCCGAGAAATCTCCTCAGGTTCCCTGTTCATTATCCTCAGCTCCACGCAGACTTCATGTACCACCTGTATTAGTCTGTTCTCACACTGCTATGAAGAAATATCCAAGGCTGGGTAATTTATGAGGTCAAATTGACTCACAGTTCCCCATGGCTGGGGAGGCCTCAATCATGGTGGAGGGTAAAGCAAGCATGGCCTTCTTCACACGGCGGCAGGAGGGAGAAGGGCAGAGTGAAGCGGGCGAAGCCCCTCATAAAACCATCAGATCTCAGGAGCACTCACTCGCTATGATGAGAACAGCATGGGGACAACCACCCCCATAATTCAATGACCACCCACCAGGTCCCTCCACGACACGTGGGGATTATGAGAACTACAACTCAAGATGAGATTTGGGTGGGGACACAGCCAATCCATAGCACTACCTAAAATCAAAATGAAGATCATCCATTTTTACGGATGGTTTCCTTGTGCCAGATTCCACGACAAATTTTTCGCCTGTACGTAAGTAGCATAATGTCACAGACATCCTGTGGATGTGGCCGCTAACAGCAAACTGCCTGGACACCCTAAGACAGCCAGGTGCGGTGCTTCACGCCTGTCACCTCAAAACTCCAGAAAGCTGAGGCAGGAGAGCTATTGAGTCCAGCAGTCCAGGCAACATAAGGAGACGCTGTCTCTACAAAAAAAATTAAAACTTAGCTGGACGTGGTGGTGCACGCCTGTGAGCCCAGCTTCTCAGGTGGCTGAGGTGGGAGGATCACTTGACCCCAGGAGGTCGAGGCTGCAGTGAGCTGAGTTCACACTGCTGCATTCCAGCCTGGGCAACAGAGTGAGATTCTGTCTCAAAAAATAAAAATTAAAAACACTCTAAGACAGTGTGGACAGACAAACGCAACCCTAACCTTCTCATGTGCGAAAGGCTCCATGTGCAAACCTTGCCATCTCCTGCTAACAGGGAGGCCTGTGTTTCAGCACTGCTGAAGAACATCTGGATGTTTGCAACATTTGCTGCGTTTGCCCGTAGGGCCAATCACGTCACAGGCTTTGGCCACCCCAGCCTGCCCACTCTGTCATCTGTGGCCAGATGCAGAATTCTCCAGGGTGTCCAACAATTAGCAGTCTCTGAAAGGCAGCCTGGGTGTCCATGGACCTGACTTCATTTCCAGAGCCCTGTGGCTGCCTCTGTTTGCCTCCAAATGCAGCTGGTTCTCAGCCTGAAAGAAGGAAGCTCTGCTTGGCTAGGTCCACTGTGATGCTGCCCAAATGAGAAGCCAGTGGAGATACCTCTGCACGTGGGTACTCAGCCCCACCCAGGAGGACTGCCCAACACCTGTTGCTAAAAAGCCAGGGGCCAGGGAGCCCCTGGGCGCTGCTCCATCTTGTCGGGGTGCCAGCAGAGAACAGGAAGCAGCATCCGCCCTGGACCTGTCGGAGGTTCATACCTGCTGAGAGGAGCCCGGTCCACAGAAGGGAGCCGTGGGCAGAGCACCCAGCACCCGGACGGTGCTGCCCAAGCCTCCTTGAAGGCCAGCGTTCTAGAAGAATAAGGCAGCCTCGTGAATAACGAAAGTCTGATAAAAGCAGAAAATAACAAGGTAACTGCTAGCACGAGAAAAAGTTATCACCCGCCAGGCATGGGGGCTCACGCCTGTAATCCTAGCACTTTGGGAGGCCCAGCTGGACAGATCACCTGAAGGCAGGCATTCAAGACCAGCCTGGCCAACATGGTGAAACCCCATCTCTACTAAAAATACAAAAATTAGCCGGGCGTGGTGGCGGGCACCTGTAATCCCAGCTACTCAGGAGGCTGAAGCAGGAGAATCCGTTGAACCCAGGAGGCAGAGGTTGCAGTGAGCCAAGATTGCACCACTGCACTCCAGCCTGGGCAACAGAGTGAGACTCAATCTCAAATATATACATATATCACCTGTAGTATTTTCAAATATCTCAACCCATAAAAACCAAACAGAATCCGCGTGAGCCCAACAGAGAAAGCTCGGCAGCTGTGCTTGCGCTGCCTGGTTGCTCCCAGTCGCTGCGCCCTCCAGGAGAGGCAGACCTGGCCCTCCCTGTCCTCTGTGCCCTCCGTGCCTGTCACAGCCCTGCCGGACGCTCTTTCCCACTGTACCAGGCTGCAGTTTCCAAATAAATGATTACACCACCGTTGGCTGGCAGCGGCGGAGTGGCAGGGCCGATGAGCAGTGCGTGGGGCTTCACGGTGGCTCTGCGTCTTCATCAGATCCAGTTCCGGTGGCCACGTCCCTTTATCTCAAGCATGTCCTTCATAATTTCCCACCGAGATCCCGCCACATGATGCCAGATCGTTCTCACTGGCAGGAAGGACACACGCCCTCACAGCACAGGGGAACTGGACTGAATAACAAAGGTGCCCCCGAGTTTTTGCAGCCAGGTGGTAATCTGTAGCACATAAATCTTGCCTTTTTGCATTAAAATAAAAAACTTTTTTTTTTGTTTTGAGACAGAGTCTCACTCTGTCACCCAGGCTGGAGTGCAGTGGCGTGATCTCAGCTCACTACAACTTCCGCCTCCCGAGTTCAAGGGATTCTCCTTCCTCAGCCTCCCGAGTAGCTGGGATTACAGGCACACACCACCACACCCAGCTAATTTTTGTATTTTTAGTAGAGACGGGGTTTCACCATATTGGCCAGGCTGGTCTCGAACTCCTGACCTCAAATGATCTGCCCACCTCGGCCTCCCAAAGGGCTGGGATTACAGGCGTGAGCCACTGCACCCGGCCAAAAAAAAAAAAAAAAAAAAAAAAAACTCTTTGCCATTGTGAAATAAGATGTGCCCAAAAATTGATGTCCAAACTGTACTTATTGGACCAAAAATTTGTGTCCAATAATTAACAGTCACAACTAGTTATTCTTTCAATATTTCAGACTTTATATCCAGGGAGATAATACAACATATGTAAGCTTTTAAGCTTACAGGGAAAAGACAAAGTTTGACGTTAAAATATGCTTTTATTTATTCCTTTTTAGGACAGAGTCTTGCTCTGTGGCCCAGGCTGGAGTGCAGTGGTGCAGTCATAGTTCCCTGCAGCCTCCAACCCCTGGGCTTCAGCAATCCTCCCACCTTAGCCTCCCAAATAGCTGCGACCACAGGTGTGTGTCATCACAGCCCACCACTTTTATTTTTATTATTTTTTTAGAAGTAGAGTCTTACTACGTTGTCCAAGCTGGTCTCAAACTCCTGGCCTCAAACAAGCCTCCCACCTCAGCCTTCCAAACTGCTGGGTTTATAGGCATGAGCCACCATGCCCAGTTGAATAGATGTTTTTTAAAAACATAATTACTTGCTGCTTCTGGGGATTTTTCTACCAAATAGGCATTTTCTCCCAAAGGTCTGCGAGCTACAGCAGGCAGAGGAGCATCCTGTGGTTTCTGTCTCGGGGTTCCCAGCAGCCACGCTGCACGCATGATGGGTGCTTTCCTTGCAGCTCGACACAGACACCTGCCCCACGGCGTACACCTCCATCCCCCACAGGCCACTTCCGCAGGCCAGGCGAGCTTCCTTGCACCCACACATCACCAGGGCAGCCGGACATGTCAGGAGGCACTGACGGACAGGAAGGCACTCCTGTCATAAACCATACCCTGCTCTCGGGATTTCAACACAGCGTCTCCCCCAGAGAAAGTACACCGTAGGGAAGAGGAAAAAGAAAAGTCAGCCAGAGACCCATTAGCTCTCCGGGGACTTACGACGTGAAACCCTCACACCTCCCTTCCTGCCCAGGCCAGCTGTATTTCCGTGAGGCTCATTCTTCTGGACTCGTTCAGAGATCAGGCCTTGGCCCGGAGCCCCCTCGCTGAGGTCTAGACATCCCCTGGACGGCAAGCTCGTGGGACACGCTCATCCACAAGTCAGCAGTGCTGAGTGCTGGATGGTTCCATAACGAGAATTCAACGTGCATTTCAGTTTTAGGCAAATCCAGACGTGAGTTCCTGGAAGAGTCCCCTAAAGCCAGTCTAGATGAGGCTGGGTCACCCGGGACTGGGGCTGCCCTCTCACCTGCTTACAAACACAGCAACGCATCAGAGTCGTTAACATTTAATGTTGAAGTTACACCTAAAGACAGTTGATTAATGACAACATCCTAAAAATAATAAGTAGAGCCTTAGATGAGAGAAGAGAATAAGGGGGACATGGGAGAAAAGCCATGTGGGAGAAACACACCCAGCAGCAGAGGCAGAGGCTTGACCACCCGGGCGCTGCTGATTTTCAGCACAAATGCATCTGAGGTGTGGCAAATTCCAACACGTCTCAACATGATATTATGTTAATTCTCTTTGATGCATCGTGACAAAATAATAGCAACGAAATTATCTCTCTGCCTTGATATGACCAAAATGTGTGTTTTGTGTGGATTAAGAGTAGCTAGCCTGTCTGTGTTTGTAAAGTCTTTGTGAAACCCAACGCCACGTGACTAGGAGCAGAACAATTCCAACTAATTCCAGTACGAATTTAATAACCGTTCTCAGCAAGGAGCTGGAATTTGGAAGTGCGTTCGGATGGCCCTGGCAGCAGGAAGGTGCAGCAGAGTTAACAGGTAACGAGGAGAATGAGGTTTACCTGGAAGGGCCCAGCACAGGCCTAGTAATTACTGAGCACTCCAATTATTTTTAAAGTAATTACCCAAATACGCCATTTTTCCGATAGCCTTGTTGTTAAACACAAAAATGCAAAGAGGACCCAAAAAGCGTGTTTTTGTGCTGCATAATTCATATAACATGCGTTTATATTATAAATCCTATATTTCAATTTTTTAGCTAACTCTGATTTACAAACATGAAACCACAGTATAAGCAGAATGAATCAATTAAGTCGATAAAGTACAAAATTCAAGCAAGATAAATTTTGCTTTTTTTTACTTTTCATATAAATATGGGATGTGTGTCTCTATCATAAAAACAGTTGTATCATATTCCAATGTCCCTTTACACATGTAGGCATGATCCAACTTTGTGAAAATATATTACATACCATTGCTCTGGAAAGTGAGGATTGGGATTAGGGTCTGTTGGGATATAAGTCAATTTACAACTCTTCATTCACCTGCCTCATCTACCAACTTCTCATGTGTAAAAACTAATTACTTGCCGATATTGTTTGGCTCTGAGCTCCCCACTCAAATCCCGTCTGAAATTGTAATCCCCATAATCCCCACAGGTTGAGGGAGGGGCCGGGTGGGAGGCAATTGGATCACGGGGAGGTTTCCTCCATGCTGTTCTTGTGACAGTGATGAGTTTTCAGGAGATCTGATGATTTTCTAAGGCAGTTTTACCTGCTCTCATTCGCACACTCTCACCTGCCACCGTGTGAGACGCGCCTCTTCCCCTCCGCCATGACTGTGAGTTTCCTGAGGCCTCCCCAGCCGTGAGGACCTGTGAATCAATTAAACCTCTTTCCTTTCTAGATTATCCAGTTTCTTTATAGCGGTGTGAAAATGGACTAATACACTTGCCTTTCAAAGGTTCAAGGATTAAAGAAATCAAAATCAAGAAATGAATTATAAGAGTCTGAACCCTGCAGAAAATGGATTTCAGGTTGAAAATATAATTGGAAATATAGGAAAATGAATTTCAGGTTGAAATATAGGTGGGAAAACATAGCTTACTCTGACAATAAAATATGGCATGGGTTCATCCTATATAGAGTCTTAATTTGTATTAATCATAACTCCACCTAATTTGGAACGAAAAAATACACTACTAGAAAACAGTATTTGTAGATCACATGATACGAAGGGGAAAGTTGACTTAATAAAGGTCTATCAATAGGTGTACACTGCTTAGTAACTAGTCAAAATTATTCCTTTTCCCAATATCAGTTGTGCACAGAGACAGTCTATATAATATCCTAATTGCATATACTTTATTTCTTGAAAGCATGTAGAAAGCACATTCTTCCTTTGACATTATTCAATGAGCCATGCTGGAGCCACAGAAGAATTTTAACTGATGTTTTACGGAAATGATACAAACTGCAAAGTTTTAACCGTGTTCAGATACGATAGAAACTATTAAATTCATCATACCTAATTTTCCATAACATCTTGCATTTTTTCTCCAGGCCAACAAACTGCAGAAACAACAGTCAGCAAAACAACAGACGTCCTGAGCTTCTTTACTCAATGGCGGCGGGTTGTGCGGCACACCTGGAGAGGCGGTGGGTTTGGTCCACCACAGTAACTGAGTATCACAAGAAAGTGTGTCCCGCTAGTGTTTTGGTTTCCAGCGCATATAAGAGTGATGTTCGTGCTATATTTAGTCCATTAAGTGTGCAGCGGCATTGTGTCTAAAACATATATATACATTAATTTTAAAACAAATACTCTATTGCTTAAAAAAAGCGCTAAGGATCCTCTCAGCCGTCAGTGGATCCTCATCTTCTCGCTGGTGGGTCCTGCCTCGACGCTGATGGCTGCTGACCGATCGGGGTGGCTGTTGTTGAAGCGTGGGGTGGTCTTGGCAATTTTTTAAACTAAGACAACAGTGAAGTTGGCCCCATCGACGGACCCTTCCTTTTGTGGAAGGTTTCTCTGTGGCGTGCAATGCTGATTGATGGCATTTTACCCACAGTAGAACTTCTTTTAAAATTGGAGTCCTTCTCTGAAACCCTCCCATGGCTTTATCAACTAAGTTTGTGTAACATTCGAAGTCCTTTGTTGCCATTTCCACAATGCTCACAGCATCTTCTCCAGGAGCGGATTTCATCCAAAGAAACCGCTTTCTTTGCTCACCCGTAAGAATCAACTCCGCATCTGTTCAAGTTTCATCCTGAGGTTGCCGCAATTCATCATCTTCAGGCTCCACGCCTAGTTCTCTCGCCATTTCCACCCACCTGCAGCCCCTTCCTCTGCTGAGGTCTTCAATCCGTGAGCATTGGAATCAATATCTTCCAAAATCCTGTTCATATTGATATTTTGACCTCCCCCCATGAGTCTCAGATGTTCTTCATGGATCGAGAATGGGGTTTTCAATTTACTTTTCCGTACATCCATCACAGGAATCACTGTCCAGAGCACCTCTAGCCTTCCAAAGAATATTTCTTAAATAAGACTTGAAAGCCTTACTACTCCCTGTAAGGTAGGTGGCTGACTGCAGGTTGTGATAGCAGGAATGGAAACACCATTCATGTCGTGTGTGTCTCTGTCAGAACTCTTGGGTGACTAGGTGCATCGTCCATAAGCAGGAATATTTTGAAAAGAATCTTTTTTTTTTCTGAGCAGTAGCGGTAGGTCTCAAGTGTGGGCTTAAAATATTCAGGAAACTATGTTATAAACAGAGGTGCTGCCATCCAGGCTTTGTTGTTGCATTTCTAGAGCACAGGCAGAGATGTAGCATCATTCTTACGGGCTCTGGGATTTTCAGAATAGCAATTGAGCACTGGCCTCAACTTAAAATCACCAGCTGCATCATCCCCAAACAAAAGAGTGGGCTGTCCTTTGAAGCGCTGAAGCCAGATATTGACCGCTTGCTACCTGTGAAAGTCCTAGACGGCATCTTCTTCCAATAGAAAGCTCTTTGTCTGCACAGAACACCTGTTGTTCAGCGCAGCCTCCTTCACCGATGGTCTCAGCCAGATCTCCTGGAGAACCTGCTGCATCTTCTCCATCACACCTGCTGCTTCACCTTTGCTTTTGTGTTACGGAGATGGTGTCTTTCCCTAAACCTCATGAACCAACCTGTCTGGTTTCCAGCTTCTCTTCTGCAGCTTCCTCAGCTCGCTCAGCCTTGCTCTGGGTGAGGCTGTGGCTTAGGGGATGTTGTGGCTGATGTGATCTTCTCCTCAGACACTCGGGCTTTCTTCTCAGCCGTCAGGCTGTGTGCTGGCGTGCGGCTCCTGGAGAAGCAGTTGCAGTTTCCTTCACGAACTTTCCTTGGCATGCACAACTTGGCTGTTTGTTGCAAGAGGCCTGGCTTTGGCGCATGTCTGCTTTTCACACGCCTTCCTCATGAAGCTTAATCATGTCTAGCTTCTGGTTTAAAGTGAAAGACCCTACAATTCTTCTTTTCACTCGAACACTTAGAGGCCATTTTAGGGTTACAAATTGACCTAATTTCAATGTTCTTGTGTCTCAGAAAACAGGGAGGCCCAAGGAGAAGGAGAGAGACAGAGGAAGGGCTGGCTGGTGGAGGAGTCAGACACATACTGCATGTGTCCAGTAGGTTTGCAGCCTCCTGTGGGCACAGTTTGCAGTGCCCAAAACAATGACAATAGTAAATAACATCACAGATCCCTGACTGCAGATCACCATATATCGCAGTAATGAGAACGCTGGAAATATTGCGAGGATTACCAAAATGTGGCACACAGGAGAGAGCACACACTGTTGGAAAAATGACACCCACAGAATTGTTTGACTCAAGGTTGCCCAAACCTTGATATTACTCAAAGTTACAAGGATTTTTTACAATTTCAGTTTAATATAATTTGGGAGAATTATATAAAAGAAAATTGAGAGTTTAAATTTATATTCTTCTACATGCAACATTGAGTAATCTAATTCTAGTATTTAGAAAGCAGTTACTTTTATATCAGATGATACTAGGAATGTACTTCCTCTTTTCCTTCCAAATGTTTGAGTATTCATAAGTTAAAAACAATACAGGTGCACTTCAGTTCCTTTAATAGTCGTTCCCGAGATGTGTGGGATGAATGCTTATAAAGTAAATCAGGTTGTTCCATTCAGTAGCTTTATAAAACTTTGGAAATATTTATCTTATTTGATCCTTGATTTTCAACTTCAAGATTCCCACGCATCTTCGCATTTCCCAACACACACACTCACTCACACACACACGTGCTTGCACTCACTCATATACACTCACACATGTACTTTCACACATGTATGCTCACATACACACTGTCACTCATATACACTCACACACGGGCTCACACTCACACATGCTCACACTCACTCATACACACACATGCTCACACTCACACACCCACATATACACACACACATACATCCACTGACACTCTCACACATGCTGGCAATCACACACAAACACACACATGCTTACACACGCTCACACACACACATATACTCTCACACATGGTCACCCACATACACATACATGCTCACACTCATACATTCACTTATACACACATATATTCACACACACAAATATACACAGGCTCACATCCACACACAATCATACACCCACACACATGCTCACACACACACATATCCAAACATATGCTCACACTCATATGTACTCTCACACTCACATGCTTACACTGACACTAACACAGACTCACATATACTCACACGCATACATGCATTCATACTCATATACACTCACACACATATATTCACACATTCACATTCACACACATGCACTTGTACATTCACATATACTCACACATGCTAATACATAGTCACAACAAACACATGCTTACACAATGCTGACAGCACACATAATATACTCACACACATGCTCACATACATGCTCACACTCACATTCACTTATATATTTACACACACAAATACATTCACACACAGTCATGCACCCACACACATGCTCACACTCAGATACATACTCATATACTCACATACATGCCCACACACATGCTCAAACACTCATATACACACATGCTCACACTCATACTCACACAGATACACACATGCATTCACTCACATACACACACACATACATATACTCATGCATTCATATCACACACACTCACATACATTCATACTCACATATACTCACACACATGCTCACATACACAATCACATTCACACACACACATGCTCACATTCACATATATTCTCACACACATGCCCACACACATACACACACATGCTCACACTCATGCACATTTGCTTATGTATTCATTCACACACAAATACATGCTCACATTCACACACAATCATACATGCACACACATGCTCACACATACTCAAACACATATGCTCACACAGATTTACATACACACATGCTCACACACATATACTCACAAGCTTTCACTCAGACTCATGCACACATGCTCATACACTTACACACATGCTGACACACATACTCAAATGCTCACACTCATATACTCACACACATGTTCACACAGTAACATACATGCACACACTAACACATGTACTCACATAAATTCACTCATATACTCACACACATATACTCATACACACATATATACTCACACGCATGCTCACATAGACACATATACTCACAAACTCACACTCACATATACTCACATGGACTCACATTCACACACATTCACACATAGATGCTCACAAATCACACACATACACATATGCTCACACACATGCTCGCACTCACAGTCACATATCCTCTTACACATGCTCACACACGTGCTCACATGCACAGTCACATATCCTCTTACACATGTTCACACACACATGCTCACACTCACAGTCACATATCCTCTTGCACATGCTCACACTCAGTCACATATCCTCTTACACATGCTCACACACACATGCTCACACTCATAGTCACATATCCTCTTACACATGCTCACACGCACATGCGTGCACACACACACACTGTTGTGTTAATTTGGCTTCTTAGTGTGTTTGCTGCTGCTAGAACAGACGACACAGATTGGGTCACTATACAGAAAAGAAGCTTCTTTGGCTCATGGTTCTGGAGGCTGGGAAGTCCAAGAGGCTGCGTGGCACCTGGTGAGAATCATCCCGTGGTGGGGGCATCGCATGGTGAGAGCACACGACTCAGAGAGAAAACGGGGGCCAAGCTTATCCTTTATCCACAGCCCACGCCCACAATAACGAGCCCTCTCACTATCATGGTAGTGGTGATCCATTCACCAGGGGAGGAGTCCTCGTGGCCTAATCACCTCTTAAAGACCCCACCTCTCAATACTGTCACAGTTCAGTTTTCAACACATGAACTTGGGGACACATTGAAACCACAGCATTAGGCAGTGATTGTCCTCTGTCACTATAGTTCCATCATTTCATCAAGCAGTTTCTTTTTGAAATATAATTACTCCCTTAATAATCTCTTCGATGAGTGTTCTACGGAGTTGTTAGAACAACAAAATGCTGAATTGAATCGCCATTATACTGCAGCATGAAAACGAGTTTCAGAGAAAACAAAAAGTCCCATTTAGACCCAATGACAAAGAGATAACTCCCTTTAACGAAGGTTTTGCTGTTGCTATTCTTGCCATGATAGTTTTAAGTCAGTTCCTTGAACCTAATTTTTCAAATGAGTCCACATTTTCTAAAAGCATTATAATTTTTAATAACTTCAGAAGTCTTTGACCATCATAACAAAAATAGATGTTGAGAATTTGCGGTTTGGTCTTAGGTGCATATATGTTCATTCCAGACATTTCCACCACAGACTGGAGGTGCCTGTTATCTTTCCTCTCATTGCTGTTTTTCATTCACAGAGATGTTTAAATCATCTATAAAAACATAGTATTTGCTATTTTTACCCTCAAAAGCACACATATATTCTGGGACTGGTGAAAACATTAATGTTTGATCAAATATGTAATTAAAAAGGTAAATGTAAAAGCTATTACATAATTCTAGAACTAAGAAATTCTTATACAGAGAGGCTTGATCAAACTCTTATAAAAGGGAAAGCTTATTAAAGTCAAGTAGATGGTAGCATAAAAAGTTTAAAAGTTTTTTTTAATTAAAAAAAGGTAGGGGAGCTTAGTTTAAATGAAGGCTCCACCACCCCTTTGACTGGAGAACGGTCACTTCCCAGGACCCATGGTCCACACCAGCCCCAGGACTGGCTCCCGAGGAGCAAGAAAAAGGGAAGGGGCCGCCCTGTCTGGAGCCCGCACGTCAGTGCCCAGATCCTGACGGGGTGGCCTGTGGGCTGCACCAGCACCGCCACCGTCTTCTCCGGGAGCCATCAGCAGGGCCCAGGCCCAGCTCCTCCACTCCAAGGCCACCTCCCATCCCTCTGGGACCAGCCGCTCCCTCTCCCCTCGCAGTCTCACGGACCTCTCAGATCCAGCTGTCCCAAGCCGAGTCTCAGCCGCCCATGGGCCTGACCCTGACTGAGGCTGCCTAGTGTCCCCTCCACGTGACCCCCGTTCCGTTCTCCCACACGGCCCAGATCAAAAGCCCCGGGCCAGCCTTCATCACTCTGCCCTCCCAGCACGCTGCTGACACACCTCTGCCCTGCCTGCTTCTCAAACCGTCTGAAAGCCACACTGCTGAAGGGGTTCTCTCCAATGGAAGTGGTTACAACTCTGAAACCACAGCCATCATCAATTCCTGTTTATTCTACCTTCTACATATTTCCGGATTGTAGAAGGGGCTAATTTAAAAATGTCTATTCCTAACGTACTCTGCACATGAGCTCCACATCCTCTACTTCCTGTCCCTTCCTCTATTCATCTCTAGGAGGGCAGTGTATGGGGCCTGAAGGTCATGTCCCTCAGGGCAGGCAGGGAGGCCATCCCAGAATAAGACACACACATGTGACGCCCACCGCAGAGCCCCAGCCAGAGCCCAGGCCAGGCACTCCCAGAGGCCTCACCTGGTCAGCACCCTCACGCCGCCTCCTGTTTCTGTACAAGTCTCCTCGCTCTTGACCCCGTACCCACCTGCTCCTTCCAGGTTGGCCCAGCTCCGTGGAGGCTCCTCCAGAGCCACCTAGCCCACCCCAGGAAGCCGGGTCACATGGTCGTCCTGACGGCTTCTCCTCCACCCTCTCTCTGAAACCTCCTCTCCCTCCCTGACTCACGGCCCCACCCACTGCTGACCAGGGGATTCTCCACCTGACACCCCTGGTGTGCCCTGACTCCATCTCTTCCCAAGGCACAGCCTAGCCATCCCCTCACGCCAGAGCCACAGCCTGGGGCAGGTGCTTCCCCCTCCCCCACCAAGGGGTGCCCTGGCATCCAATGTGCAAAGGCCAGTGGTGCTGTGTACAGGGCGCCCCCCCCCACCATGAAGGACGACCCACCCCGAATGTCGGGTGCTGATGGCGAGAAGCCTACTCCGGACTTTCTGGTGGTTAGCATGCCAATGGCTTCCCTAACACAGGAGCCCTGAGGTGGTGAGGGCATTTCCCGTAGAGAAACCCAAGGAGCTCTTCCCATTACAGTAGAAACAGCTCCCTACCCGGAGTCCTGCAGCATGCTCAACCCGCCACACATGCTGAAAACAGAAGCTGCCTGAAAAATATTTTTCTGCTCAGATATCTTTGGAAAAGGCTGAATTCCACTAACCAGAGGTTTCTCCACTGCAGGGAGCACCAGGACCCGTAATACAGTTTCATGTCAAGAATCCCAGAGGGTTGTACACCTGGCAAGACTTCCCGAATTTTTGTGACTGTAAAACATGTCTTTCAAGGGACTCAAGGAGCCCACCCTTGGAGGAACGCCTTCTCTGAGCGAGCGCTCGGGTTTCCATGGTGAGTTGACCATCATGATCTGATCTTCAAAGCAATTAGATTATATTTCAAACTTCATCATGCAAATAATTTATCATCAGCAATTTCCTCAAAAACATTATTACAAAAATAAAAAATAAACTGAGCAGGTCCACGTTCTACATTATGGGTTGTGATGAAAGCTTATGAATCTCCAGAAACTCAGAAACCACACCCGCACCTATAAACGTAGGAATATGTTTTGGGGGCCACTGACCCAGGTCACAAACCCTTTCCTGCATGAACAGGAATCACGAGGCCGTGGATGGACCCAGTGACCAACCGACAGCTGATGGCAAGACAGAACCGGGATCCGCCCTGCTCTCCTTTCCATCATCTGTTTTTATAGAATTCTGTCATTTGGGGATGGTGCCAGGGTTTTGCTACCTAAGTCACGTGATCCAGGTAGGTCAACCTGAAAATCACCCAAACTGATTCCTCAAAATCTTCTGGCTAAAAACCACTGGTTGGCTGAGTGCAGTGGCTCACGACTGTAATCCCAGCATTTTGAGAGGTTGAGGCAGGCAGATCATGAGGTCAGGAGTTCAAGACCAGCCTGGCCAATGTGGTAAAACCCTTTTGCTACTAAAAAAAAATACAAAAATTAGCTGGGCATGGTGGTGGGTGCTCTAATCCCAGCTATTCGGGAGGCTGAGTGAGGCAGGAGAATTGCTTGAACCCGGGAGGCGGAGGTTGCAGTGAGCCAACATTGTACCACTACACTCTAGCCTGGGCAGCAGAGCAAGACTCCATCTCAAAAAAAAAAAAACACTGGTTGGCAAAGAAATAATCGATATTTGAGGGATCCCAACTATTCTGATTTGATCATTATCCATTGTATGCATGGATCAAAAAGCCCCATACCCCAGAAGTGTACCTAATTATACATCTCCTCTTCCAAGCGATGCCTGGCTGAGTACAGTCATGGGGCAGGGACATGCCTGGTCATCGTCACAACCACTAGGATTTGGAAAGTTTTCTTTTAAATCACATCATCAAAGTAATAGCTAATCAATAAAAAGTATCTCACAAGGAAAAACAAGTCCGTGACTGAGCTAGAAAGTGGATCTATGGCTTCTGAGATGAGGCGAGGGGATAGTGAGTAAGTGCTGTGAGCAGTGGCTTTTTGGGAAGATGGAAAGTCTTGGAACCAGATCGGAGTGGCGCTGGCACAACACTGAATCCTTGAGTGCTATGAAACTGTTCCACTTTCCATGGTTAACTTTATGCCTTGTGCCTTTCACCTCAGCTTAAAAAAAGAAAAGAAAAAAACGGGTTGCTTCCACTTCCACAGTTGTTCACCTCTACCACCGGCCAGCTTCTCCTGGGAGGACATGTCTATGAACAGCAGGTCTCCTGGGAATGTTTTCAGAGTATTCTGGTACCAATATAATACTGTATTACCAAAGCATATTCACCTTCTGCTATTTTTAATGGTACTTTAAAATGTATTTATGTCATAAAAGTTTTCTTAAGTCATTCCGATTTTTAGAAAACACGGTCATAATATGAGTCTACCTTACTCCCTGAAACCTGCAGGTGTGTTAATAAGCTACAACCTGAAATTACACAAAACACCCATAATCACGTGACTAGATAGGAACATTGTTTTCAGACTTTTCAAAGAGCCTTATTAACAGACAGAGGAAAGATATAAAATACAAAACCCCGGCCAGGCGCCGTGGCTCACACCTGTAATCCCAGCACTTTGGGAGGCTGAGGCAGGCGGATCACGAGGTCAGGAGTTTAAGACCAGCCTGGTCAATATGGTGATACCCCATCTTTACTAAAAATACAAAAATTAGCCAGGCATGGTGGTGCCCGCCTGTAATCCCAGCTGCTACTCAGCAGGCTGAGGCAGCAGAATCGCTTGAACCCAGGAAGCAGGGGTTGCAGTGAGCCAAGATCACGCCACTGCACTCCAGCCTGGGCAACAGAGCGAGACTCCGTCTCAAAAGCAAACAAATAAATGTGTGTGTGTGTGTGTGTGTAAAACCCAAGAAGTGGAAGAGATTACAGCACATTTGCTTCACCCATGGCAACTTAGAGAAAGGGGCTGGGCCGGTGCCCGGAGTCTGGGCACCAACACCCTCAGTCTTGTTTTCAACCCTGTCTCTCTTGGCCACTGAACCCGCCAGCAGCTCTCTCTAAAAGCAAGCCGGGTTGCCCTCCCACACCCTCCGAAGCCTGCTTCCCAGTCTCCTGTTGCCCACGGCCTCTTCTGCCTGGCCTCTGGGACTCCTCATCTGGCACCTCTGGAGAGGCCTGTCTGATGTTGCTGTACTCTGTCCACCCTTCCAATCCCAGGAGCCTTTAGTTTCTAGAAAACCTAATTTTGCTCCTGTCCTGATCCTTCTAATGAACTCTCTCCACGATCCTGTGGGGTGATCTGGCTTTGCTCCCTGCGGTCAAGTGACCTCTTTTCCCAAGCCTGCCTCTGAGCTTAGCCGTCTCTCCTGCTGCGAGGACCCCGTTTGGCAGCCTCTGCCCTAGCAGATAGGAACACTTTAAAAATCTGTATATGTGCATAGGGACGTTTTTAAATATACCCACACATAATCATAACAGTAGAAAATAGAAAAGCAGCATGTATGACATGAAATCTCACGTGTTTCTGTACAGACTGATGGTGAACAGCATGCAGAGATGACATGACAGAGAAAATCTCTACTTTGTCTCTGCAAAGCAGGCCAGTCAATCTTATCCTTATCCTCTCTCTATAAACAGTGTGGGAAGTAGAAAAGTGTCTCTTTAAGGTTTCCTTTGTTGTTAAAGAATAAATCATAAGAGGGCTAATAACTTTCTGAAGCCCTATCCTATGTAGCTGTTAGACATGCCATGCCTACAGGCACGTAGTACATTCTGTGTCCTTGTACTTTAACCAACGTATCTGTGCTGGACGTGCTCACAGGCATGTCCCAGCTCTCCATTGCTTTTACCTGTTTAGAAAAGTTTTAAGTTGTTGGTCAATCGAGTTTTAGTTTAAATTGTGAGGTCTGGCTCCAGCCAACAGAGATCAGACACAGCAGTAAGGACGACCCCAAATGCGTAAGGGATAAATGTGTCTGCCTTATACTCTCGTGGCACGACGGCTAGTGAGGGTACCCTTCCACCAGTTCAGGAAGTAAAAAGTGCACTGCTGAAAAATCCTTTGTCTCAGTGCTGATTTTTCTTTGTCGCACCGAGCATCTGTTTCCAACAAACAGACACAAAATTATTCACTGATTTTTTATCATCGTTGTGGTGAAGACATTGTTATAACAGCATACCACACCCTTGTGACACTGGAGTACATGCTGACCAGGAAAAGGCTGATATTTCTCCCCACTGTCTAGGGAAAAGCACTGTGTATTCACTTCTCCCACAGAAAAGCAAGCGGTGCAGTGCAAAGGAGTGCTCCCTCCTGTCTTCCTCTGGACAAAGGGACTGCGGGTAGGCGCTGGGGAGAGGACCCTGAAGCCGCAGCCTCAGCACTGGGCCACTCTCTGCAGTGCAGAACCACGCACTTAGCAGCTTCAGAACACAAATGTACCTGACGGAATGGGCGGCCATGCTCACTTTCCTGCAAATTCCTGCAGCACACTGAGACCTTTGCACACTTCGGGGTGAGGTGTTGATCCCCTCCGGGAGAACGATCAACCTGATGGCCAGCCTGTGGGCCAGGCAGCAGAACTGCTCTGCTGTGCTGGTGCCATGGTTGAAGCCTTTCCTGAGAATGGGCCCCTCTCCACACACTTCTCCGTGGCTCGGTGTAACTGACTCCTGTGCCCGGGGCTGCCCCGGCCCACAGTGCACATTTGCGTCCCGCAGGGCTGGCCAGACCCAAACCCCACGCAAAGCATTTCTGCATCACTCCACTCTTCAAACGCTTTATCTTCTCTGAGTTAGCACAGAAGGTTCTGAGGACCAGGCAGGGGTTCCTGTTTAAGGGGAGGCACTGTCCTCAAAACAGTCCCCAGAAGGCTGGAGACAGCAGAGCGAGCTCTGTGTTTGGAGAGGCCTGAGCATGGCCTGTGGGAGCCCAGAGAAGCTGCCTAACCTGGTTGCACCCTGGCTTCCGGCACAGAGACATCTTCCCAACAGCCACGCGGTCTTAGACAAGCTATTCCAGCTCTTGTGGCTTCAGGTTCCTCATCCTTACTAAGGGGACAGTAGGTACCCAGGGGCCAGGTGTGGTGACTCACATTCGTAACCCCAGCACTTTGGGAGGCCAAGGCAGGAGGATCACTTGAGACCAGAAAGTCAAGACCAGGCTGGCCAACATAGTAAGACCCCATCTCTGAAATAAAAATAAATAAATAAGTACCTTTCGGGGTGTTGTGCGGATTGAAAAGCCCTCGGCATAGGTAAATAATCTGACTTAGGAAGACCCGTGCCAATACCGTATGACACGGAGGAAAAGCGGGGCAGCTCCCAAGCTGGGTTTCAGCGCCCCAGTGTCCTGTGCCTCTAGCATCTGGAGCAGGAGGGAGCGCTGGCGGGGGGCCCGGGTGGGAGCACCGTGGTGCTTGTAGGCAGTGGATGGGCACTATATTCTTTTTTCCTTTTTTTTAAGTTTTATTTGAGGTTTAGGGGTATCTGCAGGTTTGTTGTGTAGGTAAACTCGTGTCACAGGGGTTTGCTGTACAGATTATTTAGTTACCCAGGTACTAAGCCCAATATCCCACAGCTGTTTTCCTGCTCCTCTCCCTCCCCTCTCCTCTCCTCTCTCTGAGTCCACGCACGCTCATCATTTGCCTCCCACTTATAAGTGACAGCATGCTGTACTTGGTTTTCTGTTTCTATGTTAGTTTGCTAAGGATGATGGCCACCAGCTCCATCCATGTCCGGGCAAAGGACATGATCTCGTTCTTTTTATGGCTGCATAGTACTCCATGGTGTATATGTACCACATGATACATACTGCATGCGTGCACACGTGTGCCCACACACATGTGTGATCTCAAATCACTCCCATCCCAACCTGGCACCCACCAAGCCCTGCACACAGTGGGTGCTGAAAGAAGCATTTATGGCCACCCCCAGTGGCTCTGACATCTGCTTAGAAGACATGGGCCTGCAGCTCCTGACCTGCATCCTTAGAGGCTGCCTGTGAAACGCATTGGAGAGGCACAGACCATGAAACCTGCCAGAGCAACGAGGCAGGTGATGGGCTGCAACGGGGGTCTTCATGGTCCACAGAGGAGGTCCCACTGAGAGTAGGAGGTGGCATTGGTGCTCTGAATGTGTGAACAATCATGACCCATTCTGAAATTTGCCACGAGAAATAGACGGTGCCCATTAGCAAGTCTGCTTCCCAAGAACTCTCAGAGCGGTGGTGTTTTGG
The DNA here is from genome assembly GCA_963573385.1 of Cacajao melanocephalus. Classification (NCBI taxonomy): domain Eukaryota; kingdom Metazoa; phylum Chordata; class Mammalia; order Primates; family Pitheciidae; genus Cacajao; species Cacajao melanocephalus. The sequence goes on along the minus strand of CAUYLG010064047.1, from coordinate 48,793 downwards.
GAAATGCTGAGGATGCGTTGGTCAAGGAGAAGAGCTGAGACTTCCTGAGCTAGAGGCACTGACTTCCTACCAGGCCTGGCAGGGACGTGTCCCAAGCTGCTCTGTGGAGATATTTGTGCCCTATCGCATGGCTTATTGTCTGGACGTGTTGCATTCAAGTCTCAGCTCTTCCTTAAGGCCTTCTGAACCTCTGAGAGGGAATTTTGAGTGGGCTGACCTGGAACCCCACACTCCTCTGGCAGCTCCACCAAGGTCCCCTCTTCCCCAAGCCTCAAATTGTGTGCAACGCCCAGAGCAAGCCCACTGCCCGGGCCCCAAGCACTGGGGGTCCTGCCTTCTCCCACTCACCCTCCACATCCAAGCCGGTCTGGAGCCTTCGTTCCACCACCACCCTCTGTGGTCTCAAAGCCTCACAGGGCTCTCCATCCTACTTCCATCACAGGGGCTCCACAGGGCCACATGACCGTCATGGGTACTTCCACTGCTGTCTGCGTTCCTCACATTGCCCAGGGCCCCCTCTTCCAGCCTATCATTTTCCTCCCCAAACCTCTGAGGTCGCCTTTATTTAAGGGTGGCTAATGCCACCACTGTCCAGCCCCTGTTGCCTGCCCAGATCACGAAGCAGGAGTGTCACACAGACTTGTCCCTTCCTGGAGGAATGACTGTATTAAACACAACTGCAGCCTTTCTGCGCCTCATTGAAGGGCCCAGAACAGCACTCCCAAGGTCCAGGCATGTGGGTGAGCCAGGCGGAGTGAGGTGGGACTGGCATCTCACTGCACACCGCACTGCACGCGGCCAGTCAATTTCACAACACGTGACACAACTGGCTACTCAGAGAGCTGCAAGGAGAAAGTGAAGAATCCTTTGTCAAGCAGGGAAAGATCCCTTCAACTTTTTCATCTGATGAATTTTGACTTACTAGGTTTTCTTAAAGCAGAGGGCACCTACACAGCATCCAATCATACCCAGACTTTAGGCAAAACCACCTTCCACCCAGGGATCGAAAGTTTTATAAAGAATTCCTTTTTATGTTTCCCATTCCAAGAAAATCAGTTTCTTTGGGGGCATCAGTGAAGGCCTCAGCATTGTGTTTCTGTGACACCGTCCTTTCCTGGAGAAGCTGTGCCTTGCATTCTTCCATTTCTGATTTAAAGCCGAAAAGTGCTGATGAGTCAGACATCCACAGTGGAAGGCACAGAAGAGTGTTATCAAGCAAAACTCTGCAGAGGCGGGACTGGGGGACAAGGAAGTCACAGGAACCCCTCAGATCCGTCACCTCACCAGGCAGCACAGGCTCTGCAGTTCTGGCCCTAGTTCTGCCAAGGTCGTGAGGAGGCCTCACACCTGGCACCTGCTCTATCCAGCCCAGGCATCCCGGCACCAGCATGTGGCCCCTGGACACACCTGCTGAGTATTTAGCTAAGCAAGCCACATGGCCCAGCTTGAGAATGAGACACTCACTCTGCTCTCTGACGCTAGCTTCCATCCTGGAGACTGTGCCTGAGCTGATTCTAATCTATTCGACTTTTGTACCGCTTCTGTCCCTGACCTGCCAGGACAATCCGAATGGGATCTGTGGGCCAACAGCTCAGCGTGGACGCCCATCCTCAGCGAGAGCGCGAGCTACCCGGCCCGTACTGGGTCCTCTTTGTCCACTGCTCAGCAGTCAAGGACCGTGTGGTGAAGGCCTCCCCACAGACGCAGCGTCCTGCGGAATTCAGCCCCGCACTTTTGCAGAGCTTGGAGCCAAGACAAATGGCATTTGTGATCATGAGAAGCCAAGAACGATGGAAACGGTTGCATCAGAGTTGTGCCGACTTCTGAAACTTCTCTGAACAAGTCGTACAGAGCAGGGCAGCTCCACAGCCAGGAAGTGCGGAGGGGGCGTCCCCGCATCGGGCGCGCACAGAGCCAGAGCGCGGGGCTCCCACGCGGGCTTGTCCCGGACGCAGAGGGGCCGAGAGCAGAGACGCGGACACCGCATTTCTCCCGCCAGCAGCTTCCCGCGCGCGCTCCCCTCCCAGTCCCCGCCTCGCAGGCCGAGGGAAGACCGCGGGGACCTGCCGGGGACTGGGCGTCCAGGAGGCCTCAGGTCTACCCCCTACTCAGCCCCCGCAGGACGCCGTGGCCAGGGACGCGGTTCTGAAATTAGTTGTGGGGTTTCGCCCAGGCCTGTCCTCCGGCTCCCACCATCCAGTGGCCCCGCGTGACGAGGCAGGGCCAGACCCGGTGACCTCCAAGGCGTTAGAGCCCCGGACGAGGGCGGGGAAGTGGCCAGTCCTCCGACTGCGAGGGGGCCGCAGGTACACAGCCCACCCCCGGGAGCGAGCGGGACCCCGGCCTGGAGCCTGACGCCCAAGGTCCCCCCCACCCCGCCCCGCCGGCGCCGCCCACCCGGGGGTGCCTGAGCCCCGCTGGGACCCGCGCCGAGCCCTGGGACCGCCCTGGGGCGGGACTGACGCGGTGGGGGCAGCGAGGACCCGTCCTCCCAGCGGAGTGGAGCCCGCAGGCTGGGGGCCCCGGTCCGCCCGCGGACCCCGCCGCCGCGCTAATTAGGAAACTGCGGGGCGGGATCCCGGCGCTGCCGCTTCTCGCGCCTGTGGCCACATTCTTTTCACAGTCACCTCCCCGCCCCCATTTGGCGCGCGGTATCTGAGGTCGCGGAAACGCCGCGAGGACAGACTGGGCCGAGGCGTGTGAAATGAGGGTGCCCGGGAGCCCCTGCACGTGGGGTCCTCCGGGCAGCCGCGCCTCGAGGCCAGCATCGCAGCCAGGAGGTGCGGACGCAGAGAACGTGCCAAGACACAGAAGTTGGGGTCCTCCCTGCGTTCCACCCACCACACCCCTAAGCCTCACGCTCCCCAAAACGCGCCCGAAACTCGGCCTCGACGAGGTCTCGGGGTCCAGCGATCCTCGCAGCCTCCACTGAGCGCCCCTCCCGGAGCGCCCCTGGGACCCCCGCACGCGCACGCGCGCACTCACACGGACGCGCGCGGGGGCAAAGGCTCGTCCCCGTGCTCAGGCAGCCCGGGCAGGCGCGGGGGGCGGGGCGGACGGAGGGAAGCGAGGGGGCAGGAAACGCCGTTAATTGAGGGAAACGCACAAGCATTGTACCGGCGGCCTTTGATGTGCGCCCCCGGGCCAGCCCGGCCCCTCCACGCCGGCGAGCCCACCCGGCGTGCGCCCCTCTCCGCCGGCGCTCCCGGGAGCGCAGGGCCGGCCTGAGCGCCGAGGACGCGTGGCATCGATTTCCTACGAGCAGGAGGCTGTGGGCTCTCTCTGTCTCCAACGCGGGACAGCGCGCATGGAGCCCTTTTCGTTTTTCCCCCAACCCCTGAGCTTCCTGGGGTGGGTCGGGAGACCGAGCGCTGCGGGGGATGACCAGGCTGACCGCGGGTCCTCTTGGGGAGAGGCCGCCTTGCCTTGACCTAATGTATGTACACATATAAATACAGTGCTCGTCCAAATGACATTCCACTCACTCTCCCTCCCCCTCTTTTTTCTTTTCATCATCAGCAAATAAAGATTAGCCGGGAAGATTATAGAAACCGTTTTCAGGCTGGCGCTGATCTTTATTCCAGGCGCTTTGTGATGATATTGATGATGATGATGGTCAAGTGGACAGTTTGATTTTTGTGTTTGGAGCTAGTTATAAAGAATCAATATTATATCAAGGGGTAACTTTCGTGATAAAGGACTTTAACCACTCTGGCTATTCATCATAAGTCTGTACCAAGCAGATAGGTCAAAAGAAATTATATTGCACTAAAGAGTGAGTCGTCTTATCTCTCCCATACCAGGGGAATAAGGGACAAGCCGATCGATACAGTAGCTGCTGTATACTTCTTGCAATTATCAATAGCTGATTTCGCCTTTTGAGGCCTGCATCTATTAATGCAAGCTAATAATAATCGTTTGAGCCTCCCTGTAGGGAAGGAGTCAAAGTTTTAGCTTGCTCGCATTATTTGTGTGATCATACATGCTGAAATGCCCCTCCTGGTTACTCGCTGCCAGAGCCACAGTTCAGCCATCAGGGGAGAAGTCCTTCACCGTCGTCTACATCCCTCCATGCGAAGGAGACTGTGAGCTGATGTTTCTGTGTATGCCATAAAAAGCCACGGAATGTTTGCCTCTGATGCCTACGGTGAAGCTACAGTGTCCTGGAAAAAACATACAGGAACGCTGCAGAGCACACAACCAAGATGGACGGACACACTCCACACCCGGCTCGCATCTGTAAAAAAATATTTAGACGTATTTTTCTCAATAGCTCTGAAAGCAAAGGCGGTCACAGCAGTTGTATCCAGTGTGGACAGGGCAGTTAGCAATGTGCTGGTTAATTTACTTAGAGCATTTTATTTTTATGGGGAAAGTCATCTTCAAGCAGGCGAACACAGGATTGGAAAAAGCGTTTTCAAAAATCCATAAATATAATTTTTGGCTATATGTTTTCCAGCCCCCCCCCAATGTAATAGAAAAAGCAACGTCTTTATAATTGGCACTTGACATGCTGTTTGCGTTGGGCTGTAGCACACCACGCACAGATTTCCTGTTGATGGAAACATTTATCATCCTGATTGCCCCAGAGTGGCAGGTGGTGTTATCAATTACCTCTTCTTACCAATAATAATATTAGTATGGTAATATCTTTGCTCAAGTGAGAACCAATTAGCAGTCACTTGTCACAGCATTAAAGGCACAAAATCATGCTGGATTTAACCCTAAGAACCTAAAACAAAAGTTGGGGGTGGGGGAGGAACCAGAGAGGAGAGAGGTGGCCAGAGAACAGAAGAAAGGAACTTTGGGTGGGGGGAGGAGTGAAAGAAAACAGAAAATGAAAGTCCTCATATTTGAATACTTTTTGTTTGTCATTAAGTGATTGGGGAAAATAAACACTTGTAAACAAAGCATCAAATACACCTTAGGTAAAGCTAGCTTCTGTGAATCTGGAGCCAGGTAGCTTCAATAAACTGTGACTGTGATGGTAAATTAGAACCAACTATTCAACTTCCAATCAATCTTGCAGATAGGCTTTGTTTTATTTGAATAAATGATACAGATTGAACCAAACGCCTAATTATATGTTTCACTAATGTAAAATATACAGCATTAATTTGTAAATAATATTAGACAGACAAAATAATAATGTGTCACCTCTTAAGATGAAAACAACATTGCAAGAGGAAAGACAATTAACAAACTAGATTTAATTACAGGGAAGAAAAGCAACTTTTGTTTTTTCGAGGGTTTAGGTATGACAATATTAATAGACAGTGGTCATGTGGTGACGCGTGTGTGCCCCACTCCCTCGAGTCTGCACCACACAGGCACACTTCCCAGCGTCCCTTCAATATGGGCACGACCAGAGTGCACATCCTGCCTCGTCAGTGAAAATATTCCATGGACACGTTGTCACTTCGCAATGTATCTACGGATGCAACTCAGGCTTACAGTACAAACGCTTTTATTAAAAGTTGCCGCACTGAATAAGAGCAATTAAAGAAAAGTTTCTGATCTGAGTGCAGGGAAGGAAAACAGGGAGGAACAAGCCAGGCAAGAAGTCGCATGCCTTTTGTTTTCTACCTTTGCTTTGAAATAAAAAATTGATCTTGTTCACTCAGGTCAATTTTTAAAAGGGCGCGCCGCAGAAATTACTCGTGCGCGCCATTTCAGCTGTGGGGACATTCGTACAGGTTTCCACTGCACACACAGCCTCCCGGGCCCTCTCCTCCAAGGCTTTGCCGGATCTTCCAACGAAATCCTAGAGCACAGCCTGCGCTGGGGAGCCCGCAACTCTCCGATTCTCTGCACCCCACGCCGCCCGGAACCTGGGACAGCGCCTACGCCGGGCTGGGCCAAGGGCAGAGCTCGCACCCTGCCTTTATGCCCGGTTCACTTGCGTCCAAGAAAGCGCCGTGCCAGCCTCCTCCATCTTCCCACTCGTGCATGGCACGGCGACCCGCGCGACACTTCTGCAATCTGAAGGCTTGCTTCTTACAAATAAAGGGACAGAGCCTCACACTTGCCTTCGTTGGAGGGACTTAGGAGATCCTCCCACGTCCACACCTTGTAGGAAATGCAAAACGTATCGATGACATTAAACTATTGCGTTTGGAAGCCCCAGAAAGACCTCAGGAAATCCTGCCAGTTTGTTGGAGAGTGGGATGCGAGACAGGGAGAGCGGGCCTTACGCCACAGAAAAGGTGGGCGCAGCACGCTTAAAATGACCCACTGAGGTACTGGTGCCGCCAGGCCCAGAGGCTGCGAGTCCAGCTGGCTCTGGACTTGCTCCACAGGCGTCAGACGCCCTGGGAACCTCAGTCGGCTTCTTCTCCCCAAAGTGTGTCGGTTAAAAAATAAAAAAATTGGTAGTAGTAGTGGTAAGAAAGAAAAAAAGAGAGAGTGACACAATTAACCAGGTCATGAAAGCCAGGACACCTTCAACACCGTCTCTGGCCCACCAGCGGTCGTTTTGCGTTCTTTCTCTCCTCGAAAGCAGTCTCAGACCCCTGACTTTCCGCTGCGGCTCTGCGACTTCCCCAAACTCTTCAGTCCTGTAAATTCTGCCAGAAACTCCCATTCTCCAAGCTGCTTTCCCTCCTCCACCGCGTTCCTTTTTTCTCTCCCCACCCGCAACGTCTTTGCCCCTCTTTTCTCAGAAAAATTCCTGCCTCCAACCCCGCGCGCCCCAAAGCCCAGGCTGCAAACTTTTCCCCGCCGGGCGTCTCTGCGCCAGATGCCAGAGCATCCCCGCAAAGCCTGAGCATCTGCAAAAGTTCGCAGCCTAACCGCGAGATAAAGACATTTCCCCCGTAGCTTAACTAGAAAAGCGCCTTCGATGTGTATGTTAAACGGTATAACTCGAGATTTCAAACATCTTTTATTTGTCTGTCTTGAAAAAAAAAAACCAAATGAATACGTCTGCCACCAAAAGGCAAAATGAAACCAACCTTAAGGGTTTTTTGGTTTTTCTTTTCTTTTTTTTCCAAAAGTGGCGATGGGCGCTGTTTAGAGATTGACCCAAACTTGCGCCCTCCCTTCCTCTAAGACTCTGCAGCGCTTTTCCTGGAACCCAAAGCTCTGACTTCGTCAAACTTACACAATTAAAGGCGGGCGGGAGAACGCGGGCTGGGAAGCAAGCGGGAAGATTCTAGAATGGAAGGCAGCCCGCCGAGCGCGGCGAACCGCGCCAGGCCGGGGTCCGATGGAGCAGGCGGGGATTCCTCCCCTAGACGGACCCCCGCCACCAGCCCTGCCTGGAGCTCGCGGCCCTCGGAACACCCCAGGCCGGCCGCTCGCCGCCGACTTCCCCCAGCGAACGACTCGGGAAGCTCCAGGAGGCCATCTGTGCTGACGCTTCGCACCAGTCAGGGCCACTTGCAAGGACAAAAATCAGAAATTTAGGAAATGAAAAAAGGCGCACTAGGGCGAGGGGCACTGGCGCGGGAGCGGCGGCGACAGGGCCTGGGACACAACCTGGCGGCCGCTCGGGTAGAGATGACACGGCGGCAGAGCACGCGGCGGGTGCACGGCCGCGGGTGGCAGTGCGCGCCTGTGCGCGCGGGGCGAGGGCGCGTGCGTGCGACCGCGGGCTAGGGGGCGGGCGCGCGTGCGGGGAGCGCGCCGCGCCAGCTGCCCCGGGGCCTGGGGCCGATCCGAAAGTGCGCAACCCCCTCACCTGGCCCCCAGGTCATCCCCGAAATCCCAGGGACATGGTGGGCCGCGCGCGGGACTTTGGTGGAGTTGGGACTTGCGCTCGCGCTCGCTGCCCACTCCGTGGGTGCCCGGACCACGGCGCCCGTGGGGAAGGGGGACTGGGGTGGGGACACCGGGGCCCTGCAATCCCCTCCCTTTCCTGCATTTAAGAGGCCGCCGCCGGAGGAGAGGAGAGGCCCCGGCGGGCTGGCGCGGGGGCGAGGCGGCCCCGGTGGCGGCGGGCGGGGCGGGCGCTCCGGAGTCGGTGGGGCCCGCGGGTTGGGGGGCGGGGAGAGGGGGGAGCGGAGGGGAGGGGGCACGCAGGGGAGGGAGGGAGAGGAGGGGAGGAGCCGCGCGGCCCGCGCCGCTTCCGAACCGGAAAGTTGGTCTTGCCGAAGTCCTGCCACCCCGGCGTGCGCACTCCGCTCCGCTCCGGCCGCGAGGCTCCGAGCCGGCCGGCCGCCGGGGGAGACCGCGGAGGGGACGCGGGGCCGGGCGAGAAGGTCCGGAGAGCGGGGGGCACCTGAGTCCGAGCGCGGCCGCTGCGCGGAGCGGCGCGGAGAGCCGCGGCGGAGCAGCCGAGGCGGCCGGCGGACCCCGCGCGCCCGTAGCGGGAGGCGGCCGAGCGGCCGGGCCGAGACAAAGGCGCCGGGCCGGAGCCCTGCCCGCGGCCGCTCGCTCCGGGAGGGGCTGCCCGGCGGCGGCGGCGGCGGCGGCGGCGGCGGGGGGGCGCGGCGCGGGGCGCGGGCGGCGGCGCAGACACTCTATAAAGGGGCGAGCCCGGCGCGCCGGCGGAGACGGCGCCGCGCGGACGCCGCCAAAGTTTGCTGCTTGCGCCCTGCGGGGCGGTGGCCACCGCGACCCGCGCCGCACCCGGGCCCTCCGGAGCCGCAGCGGGGGCGGCCGAGGAGCTCGGCGCCGGAGCCCGCGATGTGAGGCGGCGCCGGGCAGCGCGCGCCCCGGTCGGTCCCGAGGCGCCGCGGCCCCTCCTCGCCGGCGCGGCCGCTAATTGCGAGCGCGGCCTCATTTGCATAGGCCGCCGGAGTCCGCTGGAGGCCGGCCAATCCGCGCGGCCCTCGGCTAATGGCCATGCATTATTCACCAGCCTAATTGCTCAGCCCCATGCGCGGCCCGCGCAGCCGCCGCCGCCCCGCGCCCCGCGCCCCGCGCCCGCCCGGCCGTCCCGCGCCCGCCCCGCGCCGTCTCCGCCGGCCGCCCCGCTGATGTCGCTGCCCCGCGCGGGGCCCGAGCGCCGCTAGCAGCATGTCCCGGCGCAAGCAGGCCAAGCCCCAGCACCTCAAGTCGGACGAGGAGCTGCCGCCGCCGGACGGGGCTCCCGAGCACGGTGAGGGCCGGGGCTCCGGGGTGGCCGGGGGTCTGGGGCTGCCTGCCCGGGCTGGGGAAGCGCGTGCGGCGGGAGCGGCTGCGCGCGTGCGTCCCGGAGCGGGAGAAAGTTCCCCGGTTCCCGCGAGCGAGTGTCCGCCCCGCGCCAGGCCGGCCGCGGGGACCCGGGTGCTTCGGCGGAGCGCTTGCGGCCGCAGAGAGAGTTGTGGGCGAAGTAAACTTGGCTCCTCTCCTCGGAGTTGGGGAGCTGCGCGCGGAGGGCGCCGAGGCCGCGGCCGGCTCGAGGACGGCGCGGAGCCCGCGCGGCCCCGGGCGGAGGCCGGGTCGGGAGAGAGTCCACGGCGCCTCAGTATCCGCGCCGTCCCCCGGGGTCTCTGCATCCGGACGCTGGGGCCGGCTTCGGCGACCCCGAGGCGAGCGCGGCGGCGGGGAAGGCCACCGGAGCCCACCTACCGCTGGACGCGGGCCAGGGACCCCGCCGCCTGCCCGGCCAGCTTTGTTCGGCGCCGCAGGTCCTGGGGGCCCCACGCCACCTCTCCGGCCCGGCCTGCGCCCCCGACCCCCCGCACCGCCGGCCTCGGGTGACGCGCGCGTCCCAGCGCGTGGACGCATCTTGCGATCGCGTTGCGAGGCGAGGGAAAGGTCGGGGTCTCGGCCCTGCCTAATGGCCGCCTGGGGAATTAGGCTGGGGTGAGCGCGGCGGCAGCCTGGAGCCTGCCCTCTGCACGCGGCAGAACCCCGGCGTGTTTCCGGGGCGTTGCAGGGTCTGCGCGGGCCTTCTCCCGTCTTTCTAGATCCACCGAGGCCGGGCGCTGGAGACGCCTTTGCAGTAGTTTCGCTGCTAGGAGCTTCCTCCTTGAAACCTCCAAAAGCGAAGGGCTGGCGCCGCGCAACTTAGAGCCCGGTGGAGGGCTGGGCTTCCCAGAGCGGCATCTCAGCCCCGCCGAGTCTGGGGTGCCCCCGGGCCCCTTGATCGAGTTAAAACCTCAGGCCGCGGCCCCAGGCTTCGGCGCGCCCCGCGATCCCCCCAGGGCCCCAGGAAGGAGGGGCGGCGCCGCCACCCGGAGCCTGCAGCACAGCTCTCACGTAAAATAATTTGTTCCTTAGGAAAATAGGCAGGCCAACTTTTATGATTGACCTATTACAAGTTGCTGGAGGCAGATGGTGATCTTTTTACTCTGAGAATGGGACTGTCTGCGAAAAGGAAACGGGGCGGAAGAGTTTCCCACACAGTGGAGGAAAGTTTGACAAAGCAGGTAGACACCCATGTCGGATGAGAACGCGAGAGCATGGTGACGCGGCTGGAGAATTAATGAATTAAATAAAATTAGTGAGCTTGCTGGGGGCTTTTTGTTGCCGTGGAGGTAAGGGAGTCTTATCTGCGTAGCCAAGTCAGCCAAGATTAGAACAGGCGATATGCTAAAAAGAAACGCTTGCATATGGTGGGTAGATTAAGGACAAAGAATCTTTTTGTCATGGAAATGGATTTTTTTTTTGTTTTGTTTACTTCATCACATAGAATTTCTCACACTTGGTTTGTTTTGTATCGCCCTCAATGACTACATGATCAAATGAATGGATTTATTTCTGCCGAATGAGAAAGACAGTCTTTCCTTCAAAAGAACTACATTGCATCCCAGTGAGGAATTTTAAAGCTTTATTATTGTGGCTCCTGAATAGCTTAAAATCGGCTTTCACAGCCGCCCCAAAATGCAACAATGTAAATACTTCTCAGCTTTGTAGGGTCGTTATCAAAATGTGCAGTGTCTCCTTTTATTAAAGCATATTTTAATTAATAGAGTAAAACCCCTTGTATTTAACAATTAACAAGCTGAGGCGCTGCTATTCATTTTTAATTTCACTTCAGAAATGTGAGCATGCTGAACTTAATAGTGTAAACATGTAGAGGGCTATATCGCCTATATTTGAAAGCCTAAGATGGGATAAATTATTCACAAGTTCTAGTTTGAATTCCTCTTGTTGCTGCTCGAATTTATTTAGAGATGCAAAATATTCAGGTATTTTACCCATGGTAGAATTAAAGTTCTTCTCAAGCCTGTGTTTTTCACAGCATCCAGAGTTGTAATCCAGACGTTGCCACAGTTCCTGGTCACATTTTGCAACAGGCCCAAAATACACTGGGGCTGAGTCTCGGTCGAGCTGTTTCCATGATTGTTTGAGGATAGTTTAGGCAAACTATTTTTTTAAGTTCTCTCTCATTTAATTATTTCCAAGCAGATTGTCCATGGAGCATAACAGACACTCTGTTCCCTGTTAAGTCAAGGAATGCCCCATTTGTGTGTTACCCAGTCGCACTCAGCATCGTTCCTAAGATAACTAAGTAAAAATGTTTTTAAAATAAATGGGTGTGGAAACCAAATTATTCCAACCTGAATCAGATCGCCTCAAAATTTCAATTTTGTTAAATGCGATGGAAGTAAACAGACCATGCCGGAAGTTACAAGTTAGCTCAGTCAGTTTACAATGTTTTAGAAACGAAGTAAATCATTCCTTTGTATCACTCAGGGAGTGACATATTAATTAAAGCAGTTGGTCCATCTACAAGCAGTAAAATGGAAAGCTATTGATAACGTCATGCAGAACAAATATTATATACAAAAATGTTTAGTATAATGGGGGACAGAGATGCACAGTCACATTAATTTATAGCACAAAGCCTGTGTTTCTTAAAAAATAATGATGATTTATTTTTGAAGCAATGAAAAGATTCTATATAAAAATAACTTTGGTGCTACCCAAACCTTATCACTACAGGAATGAAACATGATGACATGTCTAGAATCAGAAAAAGGATAGTTTATGTAAAGTTCTAAAGTCATCCTTTTGTAAAAAATATACACATAGATATATTAAGAGTCATTGAGACATTCCTAACAGAAGATGTCTTTTAGAATTACTTGCTTGCAAATGATCTCATTCCTATTTTAGAAGAAAAGGTGCCGCAGCTTTGGGATCCAGTTAACTTTGCGCCACTAGTAATCTTTTGAGGCAGCTGAATATTTTTGTTCTAAGAAAAATTAATTAAAACTTCCAATCACAGTTAAAACTTTAAAAGATACAATATTGCTATTTATTGTATAAAACACAATTTAAGAAAGATGTGTTTTATTGTTGTTAGAAAATACGTATTTAAGAAGGAACAAAAGGATATTGTAATTTAAAACCATTTCCCATCCTGTATTTTGTTTGTTAGCACTCATTGCTTCAAAGTGTGTTTTTATTTTCTGCCAACTTAGAAGTATATGGCTGTCTTAAAAATCCTTTTAAATGTGATCAGTATGTGATTTAAGAATTTCAGTGGTATTCACAGACTGTGTTTGAATGAAGGGAAAGAGGCTCGGCCACCAGTGCTTGGCGCAGGATCTTTTTCTTTTATCTGTATATGCATGGTTTGCCCCGGAGCTGCCCTGCACACTGCACACATTTACAATTCAGCATACCAAGAGGAACAATGCAGGAGCTACTTTCTAACATTCACAGGCAGATTGCTTTCTCTGAAACATGAAAGGTAAAAAGTAAGTAACCGGGTTGAGTGGGGGGAGAGGAAAAGAAGATTTTGCAAACATTTCTTTTAAAAACAACCTTAAAAAACTTAACCTATTTAAAAAATGCACATTTCCGTGATCAACAAAAAAGCTTGCCAATTAATTCCCACCTTACAGAGAGAGAGCTGATTATGTAACAGAGTTAGGGAATTTTATGTGCAATCCATTTTAAACTTCCATGGCACATGCATTATCCGGTATTTTTAGATCTGTTGTTCAAAGCCAGAAAAAGAAAAAGGTATGGAGTAACAGCAGGAATTACTTAGCAAGCTGGTTCTTTTTTGTATACAAGATGATGGCAAAAGTGGGTCAAATTTCATTCTGCAATCTCTAAAAAGCTGTACCATTCATCTCCAGGTAGCGCTAAGAACATTTTCTTTTAGGGGTAATTCAGCAAAAGTACAACCAGGGTTTCTACTCTGTGCGCTGACCATTAGTTGGAATTTAGCATTCTTAAAAGGATTGGCACCGGCGTTCATTTAGGTACAATAAAAATCGTTTTTACTTCTAATGAGGTTCTGTACCGTCTTTGAATGCTACAAGATAGTTTCAAGAAGCTTAATTTTTAAATATGATAACAGGAAGGATTTTTTGTTTTTATTAGTTTTTATTTTCCTGCATGACTCGTGGACTGGTTGCCAGAAGCAGCCCAACATGTTTTAGTCTCGTGGTGATGTGGGCAGTACTGCTGCTGCAGGGGCGGGTTTGTGGTTACAGCACACCTCAGTCACTACGTGTCTCAGACACGATCAAACGTAAAATGCAGGTAAAAATTGAGCGATCCAATATTCCAGGCAAAGTTTTACTTAAAAAAACAAAAAACCTGTCTCGGGTTATTTCTTAGTAATTTCAACACATTTATGACTTAAAATGCAGCCAAGTGATTTCCAAGCAAACCAGGCCAGTCATGTTCCAGAAAGTATAAAATATTAATTGTAAGAAAATAATGGAATGGTCTCTATGTTAAAGATGAAGATTGATTTGTTTCTTAATTAAAGGGAAGAGTTCTTGAGACTGAGACAGTGTCCACCGAGGGGACCCGACAATGCCAGTGTGCTGTCTAAATATTTTCCTCTGCGGGCCTGTCTTTTTCAATCACCTTCAGATTAGTTATGCTTACTATCTAAAACCCCTGCCCCCTTTGCATTCTCCGAGAGCATTAGCAGCCAGCTCGGCGCAGAAAGCCTTTTTGTCTGAAGTCTGAAAAGGTGGGGTTGCAGAGTGCTGGCCAGCTTCCGAGCGCCTCTCCCTGAAGGTGGGTAGTTAGAAGTGCTTTGACAAGCCTTGCTGATTTACCCTTTGCCTGCTTTGCCCTGCCAGGGGTGGCCGCTAGATGTCAAGCTCATAATACAATTAGTGCATCTGTGCTGTTGACCTTGGCAACAGGGCTCACCACTGTTCTGTTAAGCGTTAACACTGAATCTGCGTGTTAACTAGAGCTCCCGCGAGCTTGCGCCGTGCTGCACAGCTTCTCAGACGCCATCTAGTTCAGCACAAGTGTTTATAGTTCTTAAAGAAGAAGAGAAAGCGGCTTTCTTTTGTGTAGCTATTGCATCTTGAACTGTTTAATTAACCCTGCAGGTGCCACGGCACTCTGTCGAAATCCGTGGGCATCACTGGCCCTCTTTTCCCGAGTGACCTTCGAGGCACTGTTTGGTAATTCTATTGTAGGATCTGTATACGTGCAGAGTCGCTAATTTCCACGACCTGGGGCAGTGGCTTTTCCGCGATGACTTTTTGCGTTTGTGCAGACATTGCCTGTAGAAATGAAACTGTGCCATGCAGTGCTGACAAATGATGGAAGTGATTCCATCACCTGACCCCAGGTGTGAGTGGCTGACCAGAGCCTCGTTTCTAGACGTAGCATGGCTCATGCCCCTCTAGAGCTATTTAGATGTAGGCATTTACACGTCTAAGTGGTCTTGCATATTTATTTTTATGCATAGTGGGTTTGAAAAATGGCCGGTGTTTGGGTGCTTTCAAGTAGGCATGTCATGAACTAGCATGTTTAATTTCATGTGTCAAATCAGTGAGACCACAGCCTTTGCATTTAAACCATCTGCATAATCTTCACCAGAAGTGACTTAGCAAAACCTTCTTTTCACCCCCTCATCAAATTTTGATTGAAATTGTTTGCATCAGCTGACAGATTTCAGGTCTGCGTATTTTCATTAGGCATAGATAGTGATATATGTGCATTCATTATAAGTGTGGTTCCAGCATAACATCTAAATGAAAGAACTATTGTGCAACCTTGAGTGTAACAAACGTCTTATTATTTGAAGCAGCATCGAGGGCAGATAAAGCAAGTGCAAGTGCTGTCCTGCTCCATCTGCATGGACCCATGAAGCCAGCAGTGTCTCCTGCCTGGTGCTTCACCGCACAGATTAAAAACTGCAAACGTTTAAAGCAGAAGACAGTTGGTGACTGTGCCACAGGTGGTCGTGACTTAACAAATGTGAGGTGTGGGCCAGCCACTGCATTGACGCGGGTGTGCGCGGTCAGAGCCGTGTTGAGCATGGCAAGAGTGCCCTCCACTGTTCAGCGCCGTGCACACACGCTCTGAGGTCTCGGGAAAAGGACAGAAAATTTTTCTATTGCGTCTGGAATTTCTTCTACATTGTTAAACACAGTAGGGGTCTCTATTTGTCTCCTCCTGTTTCACAGCTTGGGCTCAGTATGTGATAATTCATCTTTCTTTATGGGATTCAAAGCTATCATAAGGAGTTAAAAAGAATTAATTTGCAAGAAAATAAGTGTCTCCTAACAATTTAGGAAAACTGGAAAAATGCTCTCTGGATCTTTAAGAGACGGAAGGGCAAAGGAAAAAGTCCATTTTCCTTTCTTGAAGATCCATGTGGCATTTTAAAGTTACTAATTGAAGTGGAGAAGTTAACATCCCTTTCCCTGCACTAAAAAAATTCTGCTTCTCCTTTTGTTAATTGTAATGAGTAAAAAATATGCAGCAGAAGTGTATTAAAGGTGAGCTTTTGAGGTGGATAAAGAAAATTATAGAACACCTATTTTAATGCTACTTTGTAATTGGTTAGCTTATTTACAAGTCACTGTGCTTGAAATGTTATGACTGTAGCTTGAAATTTTTGAAGAAAGCTTTATGTCTTAAATATCCTGTGTGTGTTTACAGTGCCTCTTACGACACATTTCATACACAAGCAAACATAAAATGTATGTAAAAATTGAGCATTGTAATATTAGTCCAAGTAAACTTTTATTTTTAAAAAAAGAAGAAAAAACCTGTCTTAGGTTATTTCTCATGTAATTGCTCACGTAAAACCAAATCAAAGGATTGGTTTGCTTGGAAATCACACAGCTGCGTTTTACACACACACACACACACATTACAATGATGTTTTTCACGTGTGGCTTTAAAAAGATCATAAAGGCTAAAAATTCTGCTTGTCATTCTGACACCTCATTCCTTAGAAGATAGATTCTATAACAGACCAGGAATTAAAGCTGAGCGAGGGCAGAAACAGTCTGAGGGGCTCCTTTCACACCGAGAGTCACCACTAAGAACACAAACATTTTTGTTAAACATTCTGTGTATATTAGTGAGAAGGGGGAAATACATGTATTTTTTAAACGATCATCTTTGAAGCTACCCTTTTGTTAAGAGATTTTCTCTGAAAGGCACGTGGGACCTTCCTCCCCTCTTCTGTACAACTGAGAAACACAAACACAGGTAGGAACGTGCCCACAGTGATGGCAACCCTGAACGTCTTAGGTGTAAACAGCACATGTTGGGATAGCTGTAAATTAAATGGAAAAATAACTGTATTTTTATCCCGTGTAGTGCAGGTGGCCAGCAGGCACCGTGGGGGTGATGCTGATTTGAGATATGCTAAGTGGGGTTGTGGCAGAGCAGTCCTGACGGCTTCATGTTCTCACAGGAGCAGTGCAGCAAATAGGCTGGTAGTTCCTGAAAGTGGCCCCGGCCAAATACTCCCATTCACCAAGAAGGGAAGAGTGTTGGCTAAGTTCTCTGTTAGTGAACTGGGTGGCATTTTTCTTAACTTGTTCTAATATAATCCCATTCCTGGCCATCCCTGCCTGTTTGCGCTTTCACGGCTCTTAGCTGTTGAAGAGTATGCAAAAAATAAGTTCCTTTGACATTAATGATAATGTTTGCAATGCTTGGTTTTTAATTCACCCCCTTAAACAAAGAGAGGAAGAAAATGAAAACTGCATTGGAAATAAATTCTCAAACTTGTCACTGTGACCTGTTGTTACAGTGCCTCACTGACATGCTTTTGCCTTGACGTAAAAAGTTGAGGCCATATTAATTAATGAATGTAATAACTTCTATTTTGGGAGCATACAGGCCAGTTTAAAGTATGTTTAATTTTAAAAGATGGTCAAATACATTTGAATCCGACATAATGCTGGCTTTAAATGATGGTAGGATTAAAGGGGTTTAGAAGTTTATATGATAAAACTGTGGACTGAATTCAGATTTTCCCCATATGGGTTTGCTTGTTATAGATAGCACTGAAACATAAGTAACTAATGTCAGGTTAGCACATAAACACTTATATATGCATTTAATCATCATCGTGAGAAGTGCCACAGAGGCAGTTTATAGGAACTTACTTTAATTCTTCAGGAAGCATCAGAAGCCAGCACTCACTCTGCAAGTCAGCAAAATAAGGTCTTGCTGCTTCTAAGGAACTGTCCTTAGTAACATATATTCGGTTTGGTTATTTCCTACAACCCGTTCAGTCAAGTGTTTACTGTGGTTGTTTAATGACATTCTTAAAGTATTGCAGACAAAATTTTAATTCCATATGTGATATGTTAGGTTGTTTTTTTTAAACCTGTACTTCTTTTATCCGGGGCTGTGTTATGAAATTCGTTCTGATCTACAGCTTTTATGGAATGCTAATCACATTCAAATGTTGATAGTGAGACAGTCACAGCTTGAGCACGTGAGAACAACTGAGGTGATCACGTTGTTGGTATTTTATACAAACCTCAGTAGAAAGTATAGATGACCCTAATTCATTTGCCTGAAATAATAAATCTGAATTATATTGAAATTTTTTTCCTTCATTAGGAATAACCTTTAAGGTCTGTTTTAGTCAAAAGTCAAATTTATTATGGAGTGTTGCTTATGCAATCCAGCACAGTCTGCTTCCTTGGGCTCATTAACAGAATGAACTGTTAACAGGTCCAAATGATCACAATGCCATTTTTAACACAATTTCCTTTTTCAATTTTGAAGGAATAAGTGGGAGCTTATTTTACTTTGAAAAGAATATTTCCATTGTATTGGTAATTATCACTTATAATTGCTTCAAACAGAATGACTTACTATTTGGCAGAAAGTGCTTAAACATTCTTTGCACAGTTTCCACAATTGAGAAACAGTTGCAATTCAGCAAACTTACCAGTGGGAAAAGTGAAATTACTGCGTGTGGTGACACTTCCCAATATCCGTGAATTAGGAAGTGAACCCTAAAAATACTTTAACATATTTTAAAAAAAACAAAAACTTTTGGGAATGTAAAAATGCAGATTGTTAAGGTAAATAGAGACTTGTTTGGGTCAGGACCTTTGCAAAAACCACAAGATCTTTGTGAAACAAAGATGATATTTATCTGTCACACACTGTGGTTTGTGACATAATCTGGGAGAGGTTCATTTTTAAAGATAAAATTTATTTGTGGTCATGTAAGTTAATTTTTTCAACACTAAACTCACTTTTAATGATCCAGGAATCAACCTAATTTTAAAGCATTTTCTCAAAGAACTGTCTCTAATACATATTCCATAGAAAGCAAAAGTATTTTAGTAAGATATATGCTTTGTAAAATTGCAAATGTATATACTGCCTGAATGTTTTTGTATAGCATATAAGTTATACATTTTATCTCCTATGAGCAGTTAAGTGTAATTAACAAGCATTTAATTTCTTGGGATGTTCCTTTTTAAAATATTTCATTTCATAGTTTCAAAATACTGGAAAACCCCTTAAAACCCTGCCCCTTGTTCAGTTACAGGTCATTTCTGTGCATACAGATGTGTGTGGACGGCTTAATGCAGATGAAGTTTTTAATGGCTACTTAGATTTTTGTTTTTAAACATGCAAGTCTGCTGAAGAACATTCCAGTCTTAAAAATAAATTTAAAAGTGGAAATTCTTTGCATTTTGTGATTATTTTTAAG
>CAUYLG010064047.1:0-25000 GCA_963573385.1 Cacajao melanocephalus | reverse complement strand
TCTGCGCGCTCTGCAGGCGGGGCTGCTCCACTATGGGTAATTTAAAACAGCACTTACTGACGCACAGATTGAAAGAGCTGCCTTCTCAGTTATTTGACCCCAACTTTGCTCTAGGTCCCAGCCAAAGCACTCCTAGCCCGGTCTCCAGCGCCGCGCCCACCATGATCAAAATGGAAGTGAACGGCCACGGCAAGGCCATGGCACTGGGCGAGGGTCCCCCGCTGCCTGCGGGCGTCCAGGTCCCTGCTGGGCCTCAGACACTGATGGGCCCGGGCCTGGCGCCCATGCTGGCTCCCCCGCCGCGCCGGACGCCCAAGCAGCACAACTGCCAGTCGTGCGGGAAGACCTTCTCCTCGGCCAGCGCCCTGCAGATCCACGAGCGCACGCACACCGGGGAGAAGCCGTTCGGCTGCACGGTCTGCGGCCGGGCCTTCACCACCAAGGGCAACCTCAAGGTAAGAGCACGGCGGGCTCCAGCCCCGGCTGCGGTGCGGCCGAGCCTTGGCGCCTTCCTGCGTCCCAGCGGCTCAGGTCCTGCTCCTGTCCTGGCCAGGGGACCAGAAGCCACGCGTGGGGGCGGGGGGGTGTGGTAGGGTGTGATGTGTAATTAGGGTGTGCATGTGGGTGTGTCGCAGGGTATGATGGGTGTGTAGGGTGTGCATGTGGGTGAGTGGTGTGAATGTGTGTAGTAGGGTGTGATATGTATGTTTAGGGTGCGCATGTGTGGTGTGGGTGTGTATGGTGTGCCTGTGGGTGAGTAGCGTGGTGTGGGTGTGTGGTAGGGTATGATATGTGTGAAGGGTGTGTGTGAGTGTACATGCATGTGTGTGGTGTGGGTGTGTGGTATGGGTGTGTAGTAGGGTGTGATGTGTGTGCGTATGGCGTGCATGTGAGTAGCATGTAGCCATGTGTGTCCATGTGTGTAGGGTCATGTATGAGTGTGCCTGTGTGGGTGCCCCATGGGTGTCTGAGGTATCCATACATGTATAACATATGCACATGAAAATGTGCATGTAGTGTGTGGTGTCTGGCACGCCTGTGTGTCCCTGTGCACACACACAGACTACATCCCGTTTAGCGGCTGCGGGAGGAACAGGAGCCTGGGCTCTCCTGGGGACACATGCAGCTAGGCCTCTGATGGCTTCAGCGGGAGTTAGGCATTAGTTAGGGGTGAGAACGCTCACTTTGCAGCTTGGTGGGCAGACCCAGGGCCCAGAGCCCTCTTGAATCTGAAGGAAAATAAACTTAGCTTTAAACCTTACATGTAATAGAAGCAAAGGCAAGGCCACCCAAAAGGCCCTGTGGTTCCGTCCTCGTGGCTGCCAAGAGTTCCCACGGGAGGGCGCTGGGCGAGAAGCTCCTGGCGTGGGGCTGGGGAGCCAGCAATGTGCTGTGTTCCTGTGATACCCCAGCGGCAGCGTTAGAGAAGGGGGTGTGGCGAGCGCTGGGCAGCTCCGGGCGGCGCCTTGTACTGTCGGCTGATGGCTGGTTTCTGTCGTCTGTGAAGTGCACGTTTGCAAAGCCGGCCTGCCTGTGCCCTGGCAGCCTCTTCAGACAGCCCAAAGATCGGTGCCTGTGGTTTCTCCCGGGCGTGTGTGGACCAGATAAGAAGCGCCCGAGGACCTGCTGGCCGCAGGTGGCCCTGGGATGTTCTAGTATTAATGTTTCCTTGTTTGAGAGAAAGCAGACGAGAGAGGCACAGTCAGAGAGTCCTAGCAACAGAAGATGCAGGGTTGGGGGGTGGGGAGGCCGGAGGGGAGCCAGGGCTCTGGCGAATGAGGGGGCCAGACCCGGACCATTTGAGCTCCAGAACATTATCTGGGTGGCCACGTGGATTTTACACCTTAAGGGAAAATTAAAGTTTGTCAACTGAAAGGCCACATCCATTAATTTATATTTCTTGGTTTTGCTTATTGTATTCAATAAAACGAGATGTTGCATGTAGAAATATAATGTGCCCAGAGACGTCCACCTGTGTTTTGTTGTCCCTGAGTCGTGCTTGGGAGCGGGGTGGCCCTCTGTCTGCCACGGTGGAAGCGGAGCAGCTCTGCCTCCGTGGCTGGGCGCTTACTCGTGGGCTGTCTCCATGTCTCGTGCAGGTGCACATGGGGACGCACATGTGGAATAATGCCCCCGCGAGACGCGGCCGCCGCCTGTCTGTGGAGAACCCCATGGCTCTCCTAGGGGGTGATGCCCTGAAGTTCTCTGAAATGTTCCAGAAGGACCTGGCAGCTCGGGCAATGAACGTTGACCCCAGTTTTTGGAACCAGTATGCTGCAGCCATCACTAACGGGCTGGCCATGAAGAACAACGAGATCTCCGTCATCCAGAACGGAGGCATCCCCCAGCTCCCCGTGAGTCTTGGGGGCAGTGCCCTGCCCCCGCTGGGCACCATGGCCAGTGGGATGGACAAAGCACGCACCAGCAGCAGCCCACCCATCGTCAGCTTGGACAAAGCAGGCTCAGAAACAGCAGCCAGCCGCCCGTTCACACGGTTTATCGAGGACAGCAAGGAGATTGGTATCAACTAGCCAGTGACTGGCTCACCTGCCCTGCCCACGCCCGGGTTTGGAGCATCAGGCATCCGACCTCTCTTGCCTCAGTTCTCATTACAGTTTCACACGTAGCAGAACATGCTTTCACCGTGTGGCTGCTGAGAGGCAGTCTTGGAAGCGCTGCATGGTGCTCTCTCAACGGCAAGCCTGACTGTTCTTGAGAACTCTGCAACCTTTTAAATAAGTTTCCGTCAAAAAAAGTGCTTGGAAAACCGCCTTAGCAATGGAAAGAGCTCACACCATGTCCCCTTCCTTTCTCCTAAAAGCGACTAATCTCTAGAGGGAGAAACACTCCCCTGCAGTATTCCAGTGAAACTCATTCGATGCTTTCGTTTGACTTAGACGCTTGAACTATGTGTTTTAGAACTCTTCATCTCAAAGACGTGGTTTAGTTCTCCCAGTGCTGTGTATCACGACAGTATCTTCGTCTGTAGTATTTATAATGTTAAGATTATGCGGGTAACAGACAATATAATAGCCCGACCTTAAACGAAGCTTTTGTAGTGCAGAATACATCTGGCTATGTGATTTTGTTTTTAAAGCAAGGTTTGTTTTACTAAAGATAAGTGGATTATTTCAATGCAGGCAAAATTGTGAAGTTCTGTTGGGAAAGATAGCATGCTTTTCGTGTGCAAGTACCTGTCAGTAACAAGCCTTTTTTTTTTAATTTAAATGTCTGTAGCTGCTATGTGGACAGTTGTTTCCTAATGTGGTCTGTAGCCCAGTGACTGGGGAGCAAGTTACAGACAGACATCACCGTAAATCACTCACAGCATTATAAACAGTTGTGAGAAAATACTTCACATTATCAACACTGTACAATAAAAAGTAATGTTTGTATAATGTGGTCGCAAACTCTTAATTTATACTGTTGCACTTTTAGTATTTTGTATTAGGGAGGTTTGTCTATAATTTGAAAATTTTAAAAGGATGTAAAGTATTTTATAAATAGTACTTTGGTTTAAGGAAAATGGGGGAAAACTGTTAGTTTCTTGTTTTGTCTTAGAGTCAAACAATATTAAAAATCTATGCCAGTTACACAGGAAAGCCACCAAACTTGTCAGCTCCTCAGTAAAACAGGGCCTGCCGTTTCTTAAATTAAAATGATTTATTTAACTTTTCTACAAAGCCCATTTAAAAGCTGTGACCACCCCTAACGAAACCTTGGTGCGCCCATCCTAGGGTGGTGACATCAGTGCAAGCCGGGAAGGCACGTGGAGGACATTGTGCAGGTCTGAGTTTCATGTAAGCGGGTCTCTCTCTCTCACACCCACAGACAAGACTGTGGCTGCCTGGTGGCACTGGTCACGTGGACAGGAAACCCAAGAGAAATACCAAGTATCAGGCAGTACGATCAGTCATGACTTTGAAATTTTCCGAGTTCCTGATTTATTTATTATCTTCTCAGATGAAAGCAAAGCACGGTGTCCTCTGATGATTCAGAACACAGCCTGGCGCTGATGGCTGAGCCGCCTCCAGCCGGGAGGGCCCGGGCGGCAGGGGCAGCCGAGGCGGCGTGAACACGGCGTTGTGTGAACTACCTCATTTTTGTGTGTTGCAAGTGTGCTGGCGTCTGACACTCTGAACTTCCGACAACATTGTTAAGAGATGCTCTGGTAGCTGTGTAACGGTGCCAGGAGTTGCGTGCCTGAAGAAAGAATCAGACGGCGAAGTCTTCCCGGTTGAGGCGGAAAAACAGAACAATCTCCTAACATAAGCACGGCGGCAACAAAAGTTGCTCTAAGAGGGTGGGCTATGTCTGCCAGCACGCCACTGAACAAAGAGGACCAGAGGCTCGTGAGCTGTTTATTTCTGCTGGGAATGAGCTTGCAACTCTACAGCTCTGTTTTCCACGGGGATGAGATGTGACTTTGCCCCACCGTGCCATCTCTTCTCACGGGATGAGGGCTTGGGGTGTCGCAAGCGTTAGGCAGAGAAAACGGAGGTGGCTTAGGGTCGCTGTGTTTCAGCAGCTGAATGTTTCCATTATTTATCTGTGTCCTTTTTGGTGCGTGTGTGTGTTGTTTGTGTTTTTCGGTTAGTATTTCGTACCATATAGTGTTGTCTGTTCTCCCAAAAGGATGTGTATATAACTAACGGGAAATGTAAAGTGTTGTAAATAAGAGTGCTCATGCCGGTCCAGCGCGCAGGGCCAGGCCGTCCCTCTGTGTGGCGAAGAGAGACACTATTTTTATACTGTAATGCCATGCAGGGCTGGGGCCTCTGAGCAGCGGGGGATTGTTACCGAGACCCAGTATTTTTTATTATTAAATCTTGTGGCTTGACACATCTACTGATTGAAATGGATGTCTTAGTCTAGGTTACTATTTTTGTCATATGGAATTGAATAAAATGCAGGATGTCATATTATTTCTGAATTGCGTTCCTTGGTTCTTCCAATGGAGAAGGTGTAGTCTGGGGAGATGGTCACGTGGTGGGTGCGTGTCCATGATTTTTCCACCAGGAAGGCCAACGCAGGTGGACAGCTTAGATTTAAGCAGTGTCTCAGTGCATCTTCATTGGTTTTGAAATTTTTAATTTTTGCTTTTTTCCAAAATAAAAGTTCAGCCTCCTAGCTGTGGTTTTTTTTTTTACATCTGTGATGAAAGAAGATGTGGTAGAAAATACCTGCGTATCAGAGACTCTGCATTACCCAGAGATGACCACTCTGAATTGCCTTCCTGTCATTAGCATGAAGTGAAAATACTGGCTTTTCAGGTCACTTGAACAAATAGTCGCGCATCAAATCACATCACGGGACGGGAGAGGGTGGGGCGGTGCTCACAGTGTGGCAGCGGCAGCAGCTTTATGAGGTCACTGATGGCGGGTCCACGCAGCTGAGTTCCAGACGGAGAACGTCCATAACTTAAAATAAGCTTTACCTCACTGATAACATTTGATGAGACTTAAAACATTAAATGATTTTATAGCTCCTGGATTTCAAGATATATAATCAATTTTTTTTTTAATTTTTAAAATGAGTAACTTCTGATAACCAAGAAGCTACAGGAGTTTTTACCTGGGAAGTGCCAGGTGGCTTTTAAGGAGTGATAAAGGTACTAACCGCTAAACTAACTCATCCAGCCAACCTTCCAGCAGATATCGTAAGCCTTAGAAATCAAACCATGTTGATTTCAATGCTAGAATAAAAATTATAACATGTAAGCTGACTAAATCAGATAGTAAATTCAGTTTTTTTAAAGTAAGGAATTAGCAAAAAATGTACAACCATCTAATGTAATTAATATAAATAAAATGCAGGAGAAAAGGGACTTCTTGTATTTCAAAAATCCTTCCAGAGGTCAGATGAGAGGCATCTGGCTTAGCGAACCTGGGTGTTTGCTGCTTTCCGATGCCAACTGTGGTGACAGAGACTGAGGATCAAAGAGTCATAAATGCCAACAGCCCCTAGAAATTATTTAAATACAAGTTCATTACAGGAAACAGTAACATTTAAGCTAATTAAAAAGTACTGTTAAAGGGCTAAAAGGCAGTTGTCTTCCAGCGCTCCGCTGTTCAATTTTGGCCCATAAGGAGCTGGGAGGTGCGGGCCCTCCTGCTTTCCTCTGCGGTTGGCAGGCATGGCCCGGTCTCCATTCTGTGTTAAGAGCCGCGTGAACTTTGGGGGTATTTCTCCATTACTAGGCTGCAGGTACGTTTCCAGCCCAACCAGCTTCAAATCACTGGATTCGCGGTGGCTGGCTGATGCCGAAGCCGTCCGGACCTCCCCTCCCTCACCAGCTGCACGCGGGAAGCTGGGACCGGGCCGCGCGTGGGTCGTTCTGCCCCGCCTGTCCCCCACCTGTCCCCCGCCTGTCCCCGCCTGTCCCCGCCTGTCCCCCACCTGTCCCAGCCTGTCCCCGCCTGTCCCCCACCTATCCCCGCCTGTCCCCCACCTATCCCTGCCTGTCCCCCACCTGTCCCCGCCTGTCCCCCGCCTGTCCCAGCCTGTCCCCGCCTGTCCCTGCCTGTCCCCCGCCAGCACCGCAGACCTGAGGGCCCCGAGTTCAGGCCTTTGTGTCACAGCCTCGTGCTCATTTGCTGATTACTGGCACTGAAACGGAGCGAGGACTTGTTTATTCCTTTGAAAAGTTTCTTGCAACACAGGGCTGCATTTAAAAAGAGGACGTGAAACATTCAGACCGGCAGATCTGTCGGCTGCTTTTTAGCTATGTTAGAATTCGACCTACAAAATACTGTATATAATATGAGGAAGAAAATGGCATTCCCCCTTTTAATTTAAGAAGGAAATGTGGTTATTGATTCTCAGTATTCTTTATGAAGGGAAAACTTTAAAATGAAATCACAATAGAGGTTTTTTTTTTGTTTTTTGTTTTTTGTTTTTTGCCGTTCTCCTTTCGGCATTTGTGTACCGAGTAAGGCTTGGGGCGTGACCCTGTCCTCTGCACCGTCCAGGCGGGCACCTGCGGAGGGAGCCTGGCGTGGAGAGTGCTCTCAGTCTGCCAGTGCCCTGTCAAAGCTGCTTTCCTATCTGCAGGAAGAGGGTAGAATCTGGTGATATTCAAATCCTTTCCAGTTCTGAAATTCCATGTTTTTTTAAAAGAACTACCACTAATGTACATCTTTCTCTGTACCCAAAAATCATCATGAAATAAATTGATGGTATTTATATATAGAAAATAAATTTGCTAAAGAAACTACATGGAATTGTTTTTGGATCATGAAAAATGTGTATCTTTGATTTTTTTTTAAACCATTGAACTTATTGATGTTAAAAATGCAACTATACTTGGTACAATAAAATCAAGCTGTGAACCGATGCTTACTGCATATTCTGTTAGATAGAGACGTTAGAAACACATTTGATTTTCCCATGGGTACTGTACACAGGTAACACACATCCCCTCCTTACAGCAATATATGTTCAAGAGGATGCAATTAAAAGCAATGTGGGTTTTTTCTTCTTCTTGGTAAAATATCAGAGGGCCTGAATGCTTAACACTGCTGCGACTGTCCTGATTTCTGCCACTGTCTGCATTGCTGGTCTGTTTTCTGTGGACGCATCATAGATTGTCATTTGGACAGATCATTCCTAGCAAATACTGGCCTTTTCGGGAGCTTGGATAACCCTGCGGGAAAATGGGAAAGCTGGGAGACAAGAGGAAGAAGAGGTCGCTGTGTCGGATGATGATGCAGGAAATGAAAACAAAGGGGGCGCAGGTCACACCCTGCAGTGAAAGGTGCAGAGTGTTCACACGGGTGTGAGTCGCTCCCTGCATCTGATCAAACACATGGAAATAAATGTTTGATCATAGTCGTTCCAAGTGTGATTATTGGTGGACTTGGGAGTTTTGTAACCCTCCTCCCTGCTTTCTAAGTAGCTACGATGCACATATTTTAAATGACAGAATGATCTATAAACTGGCTTTTTTACAGAAAAGTGTGAATCATTCCTTTCACGCCTCATGGTTATTTTAGCTATGCACTAATTCCATTTCGTTCTTTCTCGCTTAACTAACAGGACATCTGAACTTTAATACCAATACCTTTTTACGATTAGGGATAAAAATATCTAAATGGCAAAATCATTTTTATAACTGACAAGATCTTTTAATTATATGTATAACACAAACTGCTGGGTTTTCTTTCTCTTTGCCATATCAAGGGCGGTTTAAGAACAGCTCCCGTGGTGACCTTAATTTACCCAGAAGAAACATGCCCTCCCACCCTCACGGTGCTGCAGACCCAGAAAAACGCTGTCCTGTCAACGGTGAAAGTCTTATGAAGACATGATTAGGAAGTGTAGAAAGACTTCCCCACACGTTGAGATCATTTAAGGAAGATTCGCACATAAGCCTCTCACCCTTTTTTGTTTTTCTTTGTGATTTTTAGTAACGGAGCATCACATGCCACCGTGAAATACAGCTGGCAGGTCTGTGGGACTGCACAGCTTAAGCCTACCTAAAATGTTAGCTTTGGAACCACCAAGAAACACTGCAACTCAGAGACTTTATATTTGGGATTCTTAAAAATCATACTGGTAATTCAAGAGGTAGGTACTGTTAAAGCATATTCTCTTAAAGATAACAATGCAATCATTATTAAACATTATAGACACATGCTGAGGAATAAGTTGAATCAGCCTATAATTTCACCCAAGAAACTATTAAATCTTTATTTATTATTGAGAAATAGAGTGCATAACCTCATAGACTTTAGTTAGGGGCTATAGGTAATTTGGGAGAATGAACTTTTATTAATAAATATTTGTAAGTAATTAGTTTTTCCCAAGCAAAACTCTAAGCATATTCTCATCATCTCAGAATGTATTATTATAGGATCTGAAAATCCTAACCTGTGGTTGAAGTTAGTTAATCCCCCACCTCACTCACTCGGAGCTAGTTCCCTGCCTGAAGACCCTGTGTATTTATTCTTGTGTGTGTTGCCATCGCTTACAGAGGAGTAGTCTCGAGACTTGGTTAGTCTCTTTTCTCAATTTATGTTTTAACCTTGACACTGCCACCTCCATCACCGTTTGCTGAAGAGAAGCTGTAGACCAAGGTTTAAATCACAACAATAATGTGGTTACTTTCAAGGATGGTCCCTGAGACCAAGCGCTGAACCCAATAACCTTTTCCTTCCACTGGCCTGAATTAGACTCTCGGTTTTAGAAACACATACTCAGTGGTCTTTGAAAAACTGAAAATAATGGCTAGACTTAGTGTTTATCTGAAGGCAAATTTAAGATTTTCCCAAAAGCCCTGGAAAGCGGACCTGAGAAAGGAGTTCGTGTCTCGACGTCCTCCCCGGACTCAGGTTTCAATTTGGCACAAACCATCAGCAGTGGCCTCAGACCATGTCCTGGTGGGTGCACAGCAAATCCACGAGTGCACATGGTGCTCTTTGTACGAAGGCCTTGGCACAGCAGCTGAAAAGTGTATGTGAGAGAGCGAGGCCGTGGGAGGCCACACGTGTTTGCCGCCTGCCTCAGGGATCGACACCTCCTGCTCCGGGATCCATCTGATCGCAACCACAGATAGTGAAGGATTGGCCGAGTCGGAGCTCAGTTTGCCCACAGTGTGTGGCTGATGGAATCTAACTGGATTGGCTCTGGGAGTGTTAAATGAATAATTATCGGCCACGTAAAAGTAATAATTGCATGGAAGTAATACCTGTAAGCACAGGGGAGAAAGCATCACACACCCAGATAGCTCATCTTCGAAAGAGCTGCTGAGAGGCATGGGCATCAGAAGCTCTTGCAGAAAGGGGGCATTGCCTGCCTTTTGGTAAAAGCTCGCTTCAAAAACTTCTAGACTCCCAATCTTTATCTTGTAAAATTAGTTCTATTAGAACTAATGTTAATTATTTTAATCTTCATTACAATATTTAGTAGAAATTTCTACTTTAGTATGAGCTGTGTGGACAACAAAGAGTGACCATTTAAGGTAAGAATCAACTTTTTAAGAAGAGGTGCACTTAGTTCAGTTCGGCAAATGTCTGCCTGTCCAGAAGAGCAAGTTAAACTTTTAAGCAGAAAATCATCCTGAGCTGAATTATTTTATTAATGTGCACTCCCTGACGTCAGAAAACGCTAGCTTTCCTAAACTTCATAGACACGGATGAAACATTGACATATGTTTGCAAGGCTGGCTTAATATTAGAAAATATTCAATACAAAAAATTAGCCAAGCATGGTGGTGGGTGCCTGTAATCCCAGCTACTCGGGGGGCTGAGGCAGGAGAATTGCTTGAACTTGGGAGGCAGAGGTTGCAGTGAGCCGAGATCACACCACTGCACTCCAGCCTGGGTGACAGGGTGAGACTCTGTCTCAAAAACAAAAGTTGATATTTCATAAGAATTTAAATAATTGTATGTCGCTATGACTCGTATTTTCCATGCTCCTGTGATTAGAGCGATGGTGCTTTTCTCCTGATGTGATGGAATTCCATCCACAGAAGGCTCACGTGTGAGAGGTGCTTCTGGAATACTCAGTTCACTGATGTGAATATCACCAGTTATGTGGACTTTCAGGAGGAGGAGCAGCCACAGATCTCCCTACCCAGTGGGACCACCTCCTCCCCGGCTTCTTCCTAAGAGCTACTGCTGGTACCTTTCAGGCCCTTTCTATTTTTATTTTTTTTTATTTTAGAGACGGGTTCTCACTATGTTGCTCAGGCTGGTCTCAAACTCCTGGTCTCAAGGGATCCTCCTGACTCAGCCTCCCAAAGTGCTGGGATTATAGGTGTGAGCCCTTTGATTTTTAAGCTAATGTTAGCATCTTTTAGAAACATGAAACCAAACAAAACATTCCAGCCTTTGTAAATGTTTAGAATATTTTCCAAAATTTAAGATGTGAGAAAACAAGTCCTCTGGCCATAGAAATGCAGGATTCCTGCAAGCAGATTCCTGAAGCCACAGGTGAGAGGAAGGAGCCTCCCGGGGGTCAGCCGGCGTGTCTCTGGCTGTGCTGTGGCCTGCAGGGGCCTGGCTTCGAGGCCGAGTTCTGATCCAGTGTGGAGGTGGCAGATGTCGTCCGCTTTTGACAGTCACTTCTTGGATAATTCCCTGAATCTTACACCGACCGGCCTTGCTTCTTTAAAGGTGCTCATGTGTGTGTCTCTGCACGTATCCACGGGCCACCCGCCTGTTGCACCCGAGGCTCGCCCAGCAGAGGAAAGTCACCAGACATTCCTGAGTCCCCTCCTGGGTCTTTCGGGGGACTGGGACCCTGGAGCAGAGCTCTGAGCCCTGGGCCACTGAGCCCGGGGTGCTTGGCAGGTGCTGTCATTGCTCTGGTGGCCCAGGCCCACACGCAGATGGCCCTGCAGCTCCCATGCGGCCCTCAGTGACCTCGACCCCAGGGCTCTTGTGGGATGGAGGGTATGTGGGCTCCAGCGGTGTCCAGCACCCGGACAGGTGGAAGGGCAGCACCTCCCCTCCCAGGCCTGCAGCCAGAGGGCAGCAGGAAAGCCCGTGACCACCGCTGTGGGCACCAGGATGGTTCCTGCAGGCATGTCCGGGGTGAGCCCTCGCTCGCTGGCTGAGAGCCCGTGGCATTCAGGCCCTGCGCCGGGACACTGAATGGACTGCGGGTCCAGGCTGGGGCCATTGCCTGGTCACACTCGGATCTTGCAATAAAATGTGGGCATCCCCGGGAGGCTGGAGCCGTGGCTGTCGCGCCCCACGAGGGGTGCGATCTCTCCGGGAGCTGGCGGGAGGATGAGGGACCCGACGCCCTGTCCCCTCCCCAGCCTCAGCTGACCTGGGCCCGCCCTTCTGTGCTGCACACAGGCCGCCTGCCTCCTTGTGATGTATTTTAGGAAGTGAGATCCAACATCTTTTCCCGTTCAGTCCCACACGGTGCCAGGTGAGACTCACCGTTGTGTTTTAAACGACTTCTCTGTGTTCCAGTTCCACAGGCTTGAAAGGCTGTCAGGCCGCAGGCAGGCACACTGGACCCCAGGCCACTGCTGAGCCCTGCCTTTTGGGGGACGCAGAATGACAGCAAACTGCTCCGTGGCGTGGCCACCCCCGCAAGTCCAAGTAGGGGTTGAGTCTGAAGGGTCAGCCTCCTAAGTGCTAGACTAGTCAGCTGTGATTACCTAACAGGACGGCAGAATTTGGTCCAGAATTAACCTAGAAGTTGACGGTACACTTCACAGCTTAGAGGGAAGGGTTCCCGCAGGAGACCCAGGCCGGCCTCCCTTCGGGGCCACAGGATCAGAATGGCCAAGGGCAGAGCCCAGTGCTGCCCCGCTGCCAGGATTTAAAGCTGCCGGTCTGTGCAGGGCTTTGTTCTGTGACATGGCACAGGGCCCTGGCCATGTCCTTACACGGAGATTCCAGTTCTCCGGGTCTGAGTGTGGCGGGGACTCTGTGAACAGTCTGAGAGGATCCCAAGTTCTGCTGCCGCTGCTGATCACAGGACCACTTTAAGGAAGCTTTGAACAGCTTAGAGAGGGCACTGGACTGTCATGAAGTAGGAGGTTGTCTCCAGTGCTACCCAGGGCACCCGGGGTCCTTCTGTCCTTTCTCCCAAAACCTTTGTTCTATCAGCTACGTTTGCATTTGACGACAAAGAGCTTAACTTGGAGTTTGTCTTTCTGACATAACTCGAAGTCCAGAGCTAGGGAGTTGCCAGGGATGACTCAGCGCCTCATGGACACCCCACAGGCATGAGTGTGTCGTTATTCTCACACTGCTCCCCATGTAACCACAGAATGGCTGCTGCAGACCCAGCCATCGCATTCACACTCCCTCAGAAAGAGGAACGAAGACCAAAGGGCATCAGGCCTGGAAGCCAACCCCAACCTGATCAGAAGAGTGAACGCTTTTCTGGAAACCCCACTGAACGGACTTCTGCTTAGGTTTCTTGGACCCACACCGTGTCCCGGGGCCACTCCCCGCTGGGACGTGAGTCAGGAAGACTCACTATCAAAAGAGAAAGAAGAGAGGTAGAAGAGGTGAACACTTCTGGCGGACTGGCTTCCCAGAAGCCAAACTTCTGTAAAATTCGAAGAATAGTTCTGCATTTATAACACTCATATCAGTTCATCAACAAATATTTATTGGACACTTGCTACGAACAAGGCTTTGGGGCTGGCTCCATTAAGGTGAGAACCTCCATGTGTTCCCATGGGAAACATACAAGCCGTTGCCTAGAACGCACGATTCTATTCCATGGAGGAGAAGAGGAGCCAGCCAAGCAGTGGCTCACCCCGTGGCCCTCTGGCCTGCTGCCCCGAGCTGCAGGGTCGCCAGCCTCACAAATGCCCACAAGACTGCTCAGCCGTCTTCATGCTGCCTGAAGCTGCTCCCTGCCAACCCCGGGAACTAAGTGCGTTAGTGGGCATTGCGCTCATCCTACACATCCTGGGCTCTGTGGTTCGAGAGACCTCTGTTTGGATTCCAGCTTTGATGGCACAGCTGTTAACCACAGGCTGCTGCCTTGCTCTGAATCTCAAATGCAGGGTTTGTGAAATGGGACCAGGGGCCACCTTGATGGGCTTCTGAAAGGGGGACCAGGTCATGCCATCCGTTCCTGAGGGGCTCCCAGACCCAGAATGCCTCCCCCAGCTCTTCCCTCCTGAAGGGAGCCACTGGCCATGCATGAGCAGAGCAATGAGGAAACCAGCCCTGCAGTCCAGAGGCACTGCCCCAGCAGCCTCGCCGGCGTGTGAGCGGGAGGCAGGAGGGGTCTCTGCACCGTCCATGACCGGCTCCGGGCGACTTCCAGCAGAGCCAGCTGAGTCAGGCAGCCTGAGGCACAGGGCCGGGGCACAGCACCCCACAGACCCCGTGACCCTGACCCCGAAGTTAGGGCTGAGGCTCAGCCTTGTGAGGGCACCCGGCGATGCTGGAGTCTTTGGGGAGTTAAATTTGATCATGTCGGGGTAGAGTAAAGCTGTCACACTCTGAGCTCTGACGCAGATCACCACGGGCAGGCCCAAGACTGGAGCCAGGACCAGCAGGACTCAGGCACTCCAGTGGCCTGTCCACAAGGTCAAGGCGCCGCTGGGCCACCTTTGGCTCTGGAAGGCACCATGCAAGGCGGTCGTGAATAGTCCCACTTCTGGATGACGTTCCCGCCTCTCCCTGGCCTGTGTCTGCACGCTGTCCTCGTATTCCAGCTTCCTCATCAGAGGAGCCCGCGTGGCCCACTGCGGGAGACTCGCCCTGCCAACTACCAAGGGCCAGGGTCTTGCTAATGCCCGAGAGATGCTTGGACGCAGGAAGAATGCATGTTAGGTGAATTATTCTATGCATGTTATGTGATTGTGTATCACAAAGAAACATATGGAGGTTCTCACCTCAATGGAGCCAGCCCCAAAGCCTGGCACGTAACAAGTGTCCAATAAATATTTGTTGATCAACTGGTATTTGTGTTATAAATGCAGAAATATTCTTTGAATTTTGCAGAAATGTGGCTGAACTAAGAGGGAAGCCAGACCACCAGCGAACTTTCATCTCGTCTACCTTCCCTCTTTCTTTTCTTTTAATAGTGATTATTGATAGGGAATGCTGAATGAGTTTTCTGCGGTCACATCCCTGTGTTCAGCTTAATGATGTGGGGAACTGCAGATGGAGGTGAGGATAACTTGAAAAGAAAGGGTATTATTGGTAAATGCGCTGGAAGCCTTTCAAATTTGAGAGGATAAATTGAAATTTTACAGGACTAATGAGTTTTTGAAAACTGTTAGCCAGGCTTGTCCAAACCTTTCTCTCCCTATTTAAGATTTTCTAAATTAGAAACTCAGGAATTTCAGTAGCTGTTTTGGTCCTGGAATGAATAAACAGCCAAAGTAGATGGTGTGTTTCCATTTGCTAAACGTACACTGTATCTTGCCTCCATTGTAATCATAGTGCATTATTCTTGTTGCAATTGATAGTCTGTTCAGAGCATTTGCTTTGTTGAGCCAAGATCTAGATATTTTGTAACCACCACTGGAATTCAGCTATCAAAAAGGATTAAATTCTATGCAATTACATTTAATTTTCATATGCACTATGGTATCCATATAAACCTAAAATTAAAATTTAAAGCAAATGCACTATATTTCTGAAATCATTCTTGCTTCAAGGAGTTTATAACTCGTGGTTATAAGAATCTTGACTTTGATCATTGGGCTTAAGCCTTAGAGTCAAATTTGTATTTGGATTCATCATTGAATTGTCATGAACCTATAGCCACATTTAAAATTTTTGAATCTGCAAGGCTTGCTTGTAATTATGAACCGATTTTTATTTTACTTTTTTTTTTTTTTTTTTTTGAGATGGAATCTCACTCTATTGCCCAGACTGGAGTGCAGTGGCATGATCTCAGCTCACTACAACCTCCATCTCCCGGATTCAAGCAATTCTCCTGCCTCAGCCTCCAGAGTAGCTGGGATTACAGGCACCCACCACCACACCTGGCTAATTTTTGTATTTTTGTAGAGATGGGGTTTCACCATGTTGGTCAGGCTGGTCTCAAACTCCTGACATCATGATCTGCCCGGCTCTGCCTCCCAATGTGCTGGGATGACAGGCGTGAGCCACCACACCTGGCCATGCTGAACCTTTATGCACTTTGAGCTGTGAAAGTAACCTTGATTTTTATTACTATCATCAACCATTTCATCTGCTGCCACTGTCAACTGGCTTAAATATTATTTGCGGCAGTGTGATTTGTCACCCCAGGGAACTGTTACCCCCATTCATCAGCTGAGATTGTATTTTACTTTGCATTTATATCCTTCCATTATGTAACATTATGCAGCTGAACGTGAGAAATATGCTAACTATCCTTAAATATAATTTTCCTCCAAGCAGATCATGTGAGATTATTTTGCCTCTTGCAAAAAAATCCTCTGTGAAATATTTTATCTCCATTGCCTAGAAATATTCTTAAATGTGATACAGATAAATCAAAAATATAAAGTTGCTCACAGTTTTATTGGCAATAATGTGATAAATAATTATAAATTCTAAGTTGTGGGGCTTTTTGTTGTTGTAGTTGACTAATTGGTTTCCCACATCAAAATTTACAGCTGTGTTTTGTTAACACGTTAGGGATCTTCAGATCACCATTGAAACCCCTCCACATCATTGTTCCGTACTGACTTTAAAGCGAGGGTGGTTTATCCTGAAATTTTTGTCTATCCTCTTCAGAGTAAGCAGTTTGTGAAGATGTCTCTCTCTCTTAAACTGAAACTGCACACTCATTCTGTTAACTTTGTGATAAAAGAGTGAAGGATTTCCAGCTAAGTGGCAGTTTTCAAGACGGGGGTCATAACTCATTTGCGGGTCATGAGGTCAACCTCGCGACTCTAACCCAGTTTTGGGCTTCTTTGTTTTTGTTTTTGTCTTTTAATGAAAGAAAATAGAGTAGAAAGTGTCCGGCTTTGTGACAAGTGGAAAGCTGACTCCCGGTTTATGTTGGTGCGTGGTGTGGCTGGCTGCCCAAGTGAAGTGGGTCATGACCAGATCGTTCTGAGAAACATCCCTGCAGGGACGCGTCCTTCCCTTTTCTCTTTCTTTTCTTTTCTCTCTTCTCGTGCTTTGCTTTGTTTGAGTCATCACCTTGCTTAGGAAGGATTCGAGGCTCGGGGTATGAATCTGAAGTCAGAATGCCAGGATTCAGAGTTGTGCTCTCATTTCCCTCCTCCGTGGAATGGGCATAAGAACAGCGCCAGCTTCACGGGCTCCTTGTGCGGGTGACACGCACGGAAGCGAGTTGTGCCCCGTGTCACAGCAGCACAGTCAACAGCAGATCACACACTCCCCGCGGGCCCATTGGATCACAACGGAGCTGGAAAACCCAGTCGCCTGGTGGCGCTGTGACCACCACGTGTAGCACAAAGCGTGACTCCCGTGTGTGGCGACGCTGCTGTAAACAAGCAGCTGCAGGCAGTCTGTGAAAGCCCAGCACATACAGCTCTGTCCAGCGCGTGATGCTCCTTGGTCATCGTAAAAGGGTTTGTTCTGCTTTATGTATTTGCTGTACTTTTCACTGCTATTTTAGAGTGTTCCTTCTACATATATATGTCTATATGAAAAGGTAACCGGAAATCATCCTGGGGCAGGTCCGCCCGCAGGTGTCCAGCAGAAGGCGTTGTTACCGCAGGAGACGGCAGCTCAAGCGTGTTATCGCCCCCAGGAGACCTCCCCATGGGACGAGATGTGGAGGCAGACACCGTGACACTGACAATCCTGACCCTGTGTAGGCCAGAGCTAGTATGTGTGTTTGTGTCTTAGTTTTTAACAAAAAGTTTGAAAACTTTAAAAGCATTTGAACTAGAAAAAAGCCCACAGAATAAGGATATAAAGAAAATATTTTTATACAGCTGTACAATGTGTTTATATTTTAAGCTGTGTTATTACAAGATCCAAAAGTCTTTTTAGATTAAAAAGTTTATAAAGTAAAAAAGTTACAGTAAGCCCAGGTTTATTTATTGCTACAGAAAGAGAAAAACTTTAATGAGCCGAGTGTAGCCTACGTGTGCAGCGTGTCTGAAGTCTCCAGCAGTGTCCACAGATGGCCGAGGGCTGCACATTCACTCACCCTCACTCACAACTTGCCCAGGGGAGCCCCAGTCCTGCAGGCTGCGTTCAGGGTCCGTGCCATTCGGTGTACCATTTTTGTCCTGTCTACGGGGTTCTGACTGTACCTTTTCCAGGTTTCCGTATGTTTAGGTGCACAGCACTCACGCTATGTTACAATTGTGTGCAGTGTTCAGCATGGGCCGTGCATGTCTGCAGCCCTGAGCGCTGGGCTGCACGTGCAGCAGAGGTGTGTGTAAGCTGCGCCACAAGGTTTGTGTGAGGACACTCTGTGATGATCCCACAATGGCTAATTGCCTAAGGATCCATTTGTCAGAACACAACCTCGTTATTAAGTGATGTGTGACTATTTATAAAGTGCTCAGACCAGTGGTTGATACATAGTATTATATACATGTTAGCTATAATTATTATTCAGCTCTGGAGTATCTATTGCTCCAGTATTTGCTAAGTTTCTTTTTTCATTGTTACTCAATTATTTTTTACCGTTTGTTCCATCCCTTCATTATGTGTCATTCTTTTAATGTTTTATGTTTCGGGTTTGGTTTCTAGACAAACATTTATATCCCTTCATATTAAAATTGTTTATGTAGAAATAAAAATATTTGCAGTTCTGATATAGAAGCTTTATAAGGTATTATACAGTAAGTAATTCTCAATTGAATTTAAATCTATTGGAATAACTTAAAGAGATTTTCAATTATGGAAAAATTCCCTGAATATATGCATTACTTGCACAATGGTGAAGAGTTTTAATAACACTGGTTTTGAATCATGAATGTATGTGGGGAAGGGTCATAAACTACTTGGTAACAAAATGATGAAATGCAACAGTTTTTAAGGTGAGACACGTGTAAAAATGAACATTGGGATTTTTTCCTTGAGGTTTCTGGAGGGTTATTTATAATTCATATAGGAAGCGAAGAAGGGTAGGTATAGTTATTCCAAAGAAATAGAAAAGTCGGGTGTAACATCCAACCAGAGATGGTACAAAATTCCGAAAAGAAGTCACTGATTTGAAGAAAGCTGAAACAAAGGGGAGGATTTTTATTCTCAGTAGTTCTGTCCTGCAAAAATCTTTAAGCTTTAAGTAGATAAACACAATCAGAAGCATAATTTTGCACCCTTAACCAAGCCAGAAAGCTGGGAAGATTGCATTGAACACTCGCAGATGAGTGTCCTATCTTCATAAATGACCCTTTGGCTTCTGAACACACTGTGTCTTTTTAGCCATGGAGAACAGAAGGTATCACAATCTGGAGGCTAAAGAATTCAAAACGGAATAATGCAGGAGAGGTATAGAGTTGTGGAATCGCTGTCACTATACACAGCACAGTTCCCAGCTAAACGACTGTCTGGGCAAACATGGACTTTCTATATTTCTGAAAACCCAGGAGAAGCACTTTCTGTCAATTGTGAAAGAATGTGTGTGCTGCTTGCCTATACACACAGCATTTCCCACCCAAGGCTTTCTTTCTCTTTGTGCTGTAAATCCAGCTCAGTGCTGAAAACTGCACCTACGCAGCTGTGATGAAATATTTATCTTCAGCAAAAAGGGCATAAACAGGCCAGACGCAGTGGCTCACGCCTGTAATCCCAGCACTTTGGGAGGCCGAGGCAGGAGGATCACCTGAGGTCAGGAGTTCAAGACCAGCCTGGCTAACATGGTAAAACCCCATCTCTACTAAAACTACAAAAATTAGCCAGACTTGGTGGTGTGCACCTATGGTCCCAGCTACTTGGGAGCCTGAGACAGGAGAATTGCTTGAGTCCAGGAGGCAGAGATTGTAGTGAGCCAAGATTGCACCTCTGTATTCCAGCTTGAGCAACAGAGCAAGACTCCATCTTAAAAAAAGCATGTTTTCAAAATGGTTGCTGAGGCCACTCTCAATGCCAGCGTTGCTATGAGGGGAATCTTCTAAGAGCTTTTATTTTAATGCCAAATCTCCCAGCTTTGGTCTGGATTTGAGTATAAACTGTAACTTAGACAATTTTGTATTTGACATTCCTTTAATTCTAGGGCAAAGTCAACAGAATGGCATTTTCCAAAGCAATATTTGACTCACTCTGAATTTTAATATTGGCTTGATTAATGCTGAGTTTGTGTGATCGATGGTCACGGACCGCAGGTCGAAAGCCCTGGGGCCAAATGCATCACCTCCTTACTCCCACATACGTCACAGTGATGCCAGGTTTTAAATGTGGTGGCAAAGCGGAAAATCCAGTGAGGGGCAAGACGCTGGCCTGGGAATCAAAGTATTTGGGAAAACACTGAATAACAGGGGTTAAGCTGCTTTTCTTTGCTGAAAGACTTCTCAGAGCCTTAAATAGGCCGATGGACTTAAGCCAAGCAGTTCTGGCTCTCCAAGAGTGGAATGCAGTGAGCACAGTTCCCAAACCTAGCAGACCCTGAGCTGGTCTTAGGAACCCCTGGGCTTGGTGGCTTTGGCTACAACTGGTGTTGTTCAGGTGCCAACACCCAGCTGTTCCCTGCGATTCCCGCGGTGACACTCAGACACTTGGAGCCACTGTGGCCGTTCCTCCCTTTATCAGCTAAGGTGCTGCCTTCCCAGTCCCTTGTCTGTGGGTGCACCGCGTCCCCCCAGAGTGGCATGGTAACTGTCCTGGGACACTCATGCCGCCGTAACAAATGACCACAAACTGGGGGCTTTCAACACAGAAATTCATCCTCTCACAGTTCTGGGACGAGAGTCCAAGATCAAGCTGTTTGCAGCTGTGGTCCCTCTGGAGCCGCGAGCTGTCCTTTCTCCGTCAGCCGGCATCTGCTGGCTCCAGCACTCCCTGGTGTTAGCGGCCACATCCGCCCAACCTGCCGCCCCGCCGCCACCTTCACGTGGCCACCTCCCCCCCCCCCCCGTGTGTCTCTGTGTGTCCCTTCTTGTCTTATAAGGATGCCAGCCATGGGTTTAGGGTCCACCCTCCTCTACTGTGATTTCATCTTAATGAATTACCTCTGCAAAGGCCCTATTTCCATAGAAGGTCACATTCACAGGTTCAGAAGGCTAATCCTTGAACACATCTTTTGGGGAGACACAGTTGAGCCTACAACAGGCCACTTCCTGTATTAGGGCTCCCGTTGGTCGGGGCTCTGGCAGGAAGCAGTGTGAGCACAGAAGTGTTCCATAGGAGCATTCAGTGGGGACTGTTCACAGAGGGACAGGAGGGCTGAGGAGCCAGTGGCTGAGCCTCCCGGGGGCCCAGCGAGAGCGGAGTGGAGGGTCCTGACGTCTGGACGGAGCAGTGGACGGAGGCTGACACACACAGTGGCCACAGACCACACTGCAAGGAAAGCCGGAGGGCACTGCAGCCCCCCCTCCTCCCCTACGGGCCCCCTGCTTCCCCTGTGTCTGGGTCCACTTGGCCCTCAGAGGCCAGGGCGCCTCCACAGTCAGCTTCCCGACGTAGCGCACACAGAGGCAGACGATGCATCTGCAGGGACAAGGACAACAACCAGCGCATCTCATGCTTCTCAGGCTCAGGCTCTCCCTGGAAGTGCACAGAACTCAGGCTCTAAAGCAGAGCTTGTAGAACGGTGGACAGGCGGACCTCAGCGCGCTAGCCCAGATGAGTTCTGCCCCCCACACTCTGCTGTTGTTCTTTGTAATTAGCTGGGTTGTGAAATCAGACCCCATTGTACCCCCCAAGCCAGATTTCTAGCTTCTGCAAAAAAGATTCGATCTGGAGCTGCTGGGCTTGCATTCCTGCACCACCGCCCTCCCTTGGAGCTGCATCTCGGCTGTCTTCGGCACAAGCACAGGGTCCCATTTGCCAGTTCTCGCCACTTCCAGTGCACGCTGAGGCCGTGTGCTGTGGTCTGGATGTCTATGTCCCTCCAAAATTCATACGCTGAAATCCAGTCCCTACGGTGATGGTGCCAGGAGGTGGTGAGGGGCTAGATCACAGGGCGGAGCCCTAGTAAAAATGGGACTGGGGCCTTATAAAAGGGCCTGAAGGAGCTCATTCATCCCTTCCACCTCATGAGGCCACCGCCAGAAGGCCCTGGCCACGAGGGATGGGCTCTCGCTGGACACCAAATCTTGCCACACTTTGATCTTGGACTTCCAACCTCCAGAACCATGAGCGGTAATTTCTGCTGCTTACAAATCACACAGTCACGGGTGTTCTGTTATAGCCTCCTGAAAGACGAAGGCGGTGTGTGCCGACTGTCGCATCGGGTGTTCTGTTACAGCCTCCTGAAAGACGAAGGCGGTGTGTGCTGACTGTCTCATCGCTGCGCTTGGCCTGTTGCTTTCTTTTAAGTCACGTATCCTCACGCCTGGCTGCTTACGACCCGCGGCTCTGTGGACGTCCGTCTGCGAGTCCCGCTTTCCCGCACAGCGTTAATGTTTGTAGTGTGTCAGCAGCTTTGGCTCCTTCAGTTCCTATTTCCTGCACAAACACAAGCAAGCATGATTCTTAGGTTGTACAGCAATGCCTGCTACGTGGGCTCTGCACCTCCAGGTGAGGGGAGTCTGTGGACACCTATGGTCGTCAGGGTGACCTCCAGTTTGCACCCACCTGTGAGAGTCCCCTGCACTGCAGCTGCCATTCCAGCCTGTAATTACTCCAAATCGCTCAGCACCAACCTCTCTCCTAGCAGGAGCTGGGCTTTATTTTTTATATTTATTTACTGTTATTGAGACAGAGTTTCACTGTGTTACCCAGGCTGGAATGCAGTGGTGCAATCTCGGGTCACTGCAACCTCCGCCTGCTGGATTCAAGCGATTCTCCTGCCTCAGCCTCCAGCGGTTGGGATTATAGCACCTGCCACCAAACCCAGCTAATTTTTGTATTTTTAATAGAGATGGGGTTTCACCATCTTGGCCAGTCTTGTCTTGAATTCCTGACCTCAGGTGATGCACCTGCCTTGGCCTCCCAAAGTGCTAGGATTATAGGTGTCAGCCACCACACCCCGCCCTAGAGCTAGGCTTTAAAACCAAACAAAATATTCATCTCAGGGTTGAATTTCACTGTTTAACTTTCATGTTTTATAGTCACCAAAGTATTTGACATTTGTCAAACCAAAATGGGCTGTGAAGAGCAGAGCGTCCAAGCTGGAAGCCTTGAGCTTGCCTCCACATCGGAGCTTCCACCCAGAGCACATGCTGCAATTGGACAGCGGGAACAAGTCTAATCCGTAAGCAGGCCACGATCTGGCGACTGTGCAGACTGCACTGAGGGACCCGGGCCTTCCTGGCTTAGAAACAGCAGACACAGCTGACCCTGGTTAGAGGAACTGCTATTATCCACATTCCCAGGGACAACCAGGCTCAACACGGCTGCCCTAGGTGGAACGCGCCAGGCCAGCCTGGGCTGCTGCACAGCTTTTTCGGTTATGTCCCCTGAAGCCAGACCCTTCCTCATCCCCGTCTGTTCTGGGGTCACGCAGCAGTTATCCCCTCCACAGCCACAAAGTCTCTCAATACCCGTCCACTCCAACTGAAGCCTGCATGTTTCTTCTTTATTCACACTTACATTTCCTCCAAATCCTTTGAGAAACGGACCCTGCCGCTTGCCATATTACAACATGAAGAGGTTGGGGATTCAGCTCTCTGCTGTATGTAAGTGGCTACTGAATCTGTTCTCCTATCTGGTCAAAGAGGAATAATAGCTGTTACTCTACTAGTGCACACTATTATAAACAACTTCAGAGTATCCTGAAGATTAGATTGTTATCATTTATGCCCAAAACATGTTAGGTGCGTCCAGGAACTGGGAAGGAGCTGGGATTTTACCCATTACAAGCTCAGAGTTGGCCTGCACGTGTTCAGGGATGCTAGCAGAAGACACGAGACTCCTGGGTCAGAGAAAAAGGACAGTTTACTACTCACACCAACAGCAGGAGCCAGCACCCCAGCACCTTACAACAGCTCCCACAGGTCATGCAAAGAGGGCAGGGCCAGGTAGGGCCTGCGCACTGCTGCAGGGCATGGGAGGAGCCTGGACTTAGGGCACCCAAGCCTTTTATAACAGGCACTGAGGCAGCCTGCTCTGATCCCCAAAGGAAAACATCATCTCTGTCTTCCAAGGCTGTGAGCAAGCCTGCCCACGGCTCCTGAGGAGACACGGTCTTCACCTTCCAAGGCTGCTTGCTACATAAACACCCTCAAAAAGATCATCTAGAACAGAGGGTACTCAGTGATGGCTCAATGTGGGAAATCCCTCAATGTGGGAAATCTCCCAGTGGGAGCTCAATCTGATTCCAAAAATGCCTTCATCTCATTGAGAGATGCCACTCGTTTAACAAAAACGGGTATTTAAACAAGCATCTCTAACACTGCCAGATCTTTAGTTAAATAAACCCTGACTTTCATTAGCTGAAAAGATATAGGGCCTTATATCTAAACATTTGAATCAATACACAGATTTATGACTCTTCTCCAGTGCATAACCCAAATGTGATATTTAGATCCGTTTTCTCCTTTCCATTTTCTGTCCCAAAACGTAACTTGGAAAACTAAAGAAAGCAAAAACGATTCAGTCACCTTGGTGTTGTGGCTAGATTGGCTAAAACTGATATAAAAACAGTATTAAAGTATCTCTCCTGAGTGTCATTGCCTAATTCACCTTCTCTGAGTGACGTTGATGAGAAATTCCTTTCAAATGGATGACTTTTTATGTTGAATCAAGTTGGTTTGTAAGAAAACGAAATGGAATCTGACAACCCACTGGATCAGGGGAACATTTTCAACAGGGTCTCTCTCTAGAAACCATTGCTCTCCTTTCTATTGTGAAGAAACATTTCTGCCCGAGGACGAGTACCCTGTGAGCCGTGGCAACCGCGGACCCAAGAGAAAGCCAGCTTGGCTGGGCAGCCAGTACCGCTCCCCCTGCCCTGGGGCCAGGCAGGTGCGCAGGGATCCAGTCCTGCCCGCGGCCCTGCCCCACCCCGCTCCAGCCGCGCCCCACCCTGCCTAGCTACAGCCCGCCCTGCCCTGCTCCAGCCCTGCCACACGCCACCCCGCCCAGCTCCAGCCCCGCCCCGCCCTGCCCAGCTCCAGCCCCACCTCACTCCAGCCCCACCACACCCTGCCTAGGTTCAGCCCGCCACACTTGTCAGCCCTGCCCCACTCCAGCCCTGCCCAACCCTGCCCAGCTCCAGCCCTGCCCCACCCTGCCCAGCTACAGCCCCGCCCACTCAGTCCCGCCCAACTCCAGCCCCGCCCCACCCTGCCCAGCTACAGCCCCACCCACTCCAGCCCCACTCCACCCTGCCCAGCTCCAGCCCCGCCCACTCCAGCCCCGCCACACCCTTCCCAGCTACAGCCCCCCCCACACACTGCCCCCCCCCACCCCCCCCCCCCCCCCCCCCCCCCCCAAACACCCCCCCCCCCCCAGGCACCAACACCCCCCCCCCC
The DNA here is from genome assembly GCA_963573385.1 of Cacajao melanocephalus. Classification (NCBI taxonomy): domain Eukaryota; kingdom Metazoa; phylum Chordata; class Mammalia; order Primates; family Pitheciidae; genus Cacajao; species Cacajao melanocephalus. Next base: position 63 of record CAUYLG010064047.1, on the reverse strand, counting down.
CCCCCCCCCCCCCGGCCCACCACACCCCCCCCCCCCACCCCGGGCCCCCCCCCCAGGTGGACT